>CM037644.1:1740981-1841013 GCA_015227895.2 Colaptes auratus
TTGAAGATGCTCCAGTATCTAAAACAGCTGGGCAGTCCTTGGCAGGAGGTTTGTCTTGCAGTTAGCTGATCTGCTTCTGCAGCAGACTTGACAGTGCTCCCACTTGAGGAACAGTGATACGTGTTCTGAAGAAATTGGTCATGTGCAGGTTCTTACCTGCTAAAGTGCAATATAGTTCACCTTCTGTTGTTTTTAAATTGAAGGTTAAGCAGTTTGTGACTTACTGCAAGTTAAAATCGTGCTGTAAAAAGCTACTACAGCACAGATAATGCAACACGTTATTCATGTCTCAGTTGTTCTGAGTTGAGGTGGTCATGCTGGTCTGCATCAGAAGTGATGAGGGGATGAAAGAGCAAGGTGAATTGGGTGGAAGGTGAAGGGGGAGATGGCTTTGAAGCAGTTGTACTGCCAATTCAGCATTTGCTGGAATGGATTTTTTTTTTTTCGGAAGCATGCTGCGTTAGGAAGTGTTTGGAGCCTCCTCTGACTGATGTAACTCTTCTTGTAGCCTGAAAAAAATCCGTGGCAAAGTCTGGAAGCAGAGAATATCCAGTCCCCTGTTCAACACGAAGCAGTACACGATGGACCTGGAGCGGCTGTACCTGCAGATGTGGGAGCACTACGCTGCTGGCAACAAGCCTGACCACATGATTAAGCCGGTAGAGGCCAGCGAGTCTGCATGAAGCGGGACTGGCTGTGCCCACGCTGAGCCCTCCAGCAACTGAGCCTCTCAAAACTTTTGCAGAGAGAGCTGAAACTGTGCATTTCTACTTAATTTGCCTGGTACTGTGGCTGAAGTAACACGATGGTGATTTAAGCACAGCCAGACGTATTTCTTGCATGATAGGAAAGACTCAATAGAGCCTGGGGATCCTTCTGTTCCGTGAGGAATTTGAATGGGATTGAGCCATGTACATGCCAGCCTGTGTGTGTGTGACTGACAATAGTGGTTGCTGGGGAAGTTTGAACTGCCCAACCAATTATGACTTCATGAATTGATTTAATCTGCCCATGAATCTCTCTTTTACATGGCTTGGGAACCGGAGCATTTTAACCTTGGATTTTGGGTCTGCTGTTGGTATATGTGGGTGGTCCCACGACAAGATTTCCAGCTAGCGAGTGTTGCTCCCTTCATGAATTTCTGAACTGTGGACTGAAAGGGCATCTTTGCTGGTGTAGTCTTTTTTATAGGTTTTATAAACCACTTGAGCCTATATCAGCCTTTTATGTTTGACCTCTGTTTTGGAGCTCTCTGTAACATGTTGGTTTAGATAAGGGTCTTGGTTTTTTTGTTTTTAAGCTTCTCCAGTAACTCAGCTGATTGGTTTCATGATGGCAGCTCCTATTCTGTGGGGGAGGGGGGGAGGAAATTGGTTTTGATTTGAAATTAATCCCACAGGTGTTTGATGTAAACACAAACTGGTGCCAAATTCAGATCTTTAGGGAATGATTGTTCATTATGTATAGAGGGCACAGTCCTAGGTACTGCAGCAAAGACTTTAAACAAAATAAAGCTTTGGTTTGACAGTTTGATTTGTTTCATGTTTTCTGCTGCCCTTGTGTTGCTGTCACAGTGTTCTCAGCTGCTGGCCTCTCATCTTCCTTCTTGTTAATTTGTATTAAGTGTTGCTGTTTATTTCAGCAGAAATAATCCCAGGTAAGTGTAAATCTGGTACATAGATGTTTCTGTTACCCTAGATTAGACTGATCAGTCTGTGGGATGTGTGCATGCCCATTCTGAAGTAATTTTGAGGCCACCCAGCAGCTTGTTTCTTCTGGCCTTCGTTGTGTGTCAATCTCTGTAGCATCTTGAAGGTAGTAATCTACATGTGAATTATTTTTGTTTTAAGTAAGCATACTCCGTTTCTGGGACCTCTCTGCTTGGTCAAGGACTGTCAAACTTGTTAATGGTGCTAGGACTGTTGCTGCTGTGTAGCAGCTAAGTTTTGTCTTCTGGTTGTGCGTAGCTCGAGGCTCCGGTTTCTGCGAGTGTGCTGCTTGGTGCACCGACGGGCGGCCGGGGCGATCTGCCTCAAGAGCCGAGGAGGAAGGGGTGGGGATAACTGGCGCACCCTCCCCGCCAGCAGCTGGCTGGTGCTGGCCGGTGCCTGGCCGCGGGGAGGCGGCGCTCGCCGTGGTGCGCGTGCCGGAGCGGCGCAGTGCCGGGGTAGCGCGCATGCGGCCTGGCGCCGTGCCCCGGAAGCGCTGCGGCGGGACGCGGGCGGTTTGAAGCGCGATGGAGGGGGCAGCGGCGGCGCCTCGGGGCCGCCGGCATTCTGCCTCACGGCGCCCTGCCCCGTCCCGAGTCCCGGCCAGCTGCTGATGCTTTCTCTCCTCCGCCGCTCGACGAGGCGTGGGGCCGAGCCTCGCCGCAGCAAATGACCCGCAGGCTCCCCGGGACGGGAGGGCCAGGGCCGCGGGGGCTCGTCCTGCCGCGCGGCTCGAGGCGGACGCAGCCCGCGGAACGCGGCCGGGGGGAGCCGGGGCCGGCAAGGCAGCAGGTGAGGTGCGCTCGGTGCGACGGCGGCCCCGTGCCGCGCTCCTGGTGTTCGTGTCGGCTGTGCCTGAATGCCGGCCGAGACTGCGCTGGCCGCTGCGTTGTGGTAATCGTAGGTGTTGGCACTTCTCGGCGTGAAGCTTTACGGTCCGAGTGATTTTAATTAAAGATGTTTTCCTCGTGCTTTAAGCACTCGCCCAAGTGCGTTTTTCAGGTCGGTAGTGTTTGGATCTTCTGGAAACTTTAACGAGCACTAAGGCTTGCTCCTGTGTTTGCATGAGAATTGCAGTCCGAGTAAAGAATCCATTCTGCATCTTAAAGCAGCTTCGTGAAGGCTACGGTGGTTTGCTAAACGTTCCTGGCAGTCACAGGGAAGTGCACTTGCTACAGAAGAAGCTTTTGTCATCGTTGCACATTTCTAGGTTTCACACTTCTACAACTCAGTGTTTTCATTGTGCTGATATCCAAGGTATAAGATGAGAAACAAGCTTTCTGCCCCTTTTGACACGTTGGTCAAAGCTCACGTTTGGTGATGTCCTACACATCTGCCCCAAATGGTTTAATCTTTCAGGTTTGATAGCAATGATGACTGCTTGAATATTAGAATCACGGAATCACCTAGGCTGGAAAATACCCTTCAAAGTAATTGGTTCCAACAGTTAACCTAGCACAGCCAAATCCAACACTAAACTGTCACTGAAGTACCACGTACACACCCTTTTAGGTATCTCTAGGGATGGTGACTCCACCATCCCTAGACAGCCTGTTCCAGTGTCTTACAGCCCCTAGCAAAAATAAACTTTGCTAATGCCCAGCCTAAACCTCCCCTGGTGCAGCTTGAGACCATTTCCTTGCACTGTATTGCCTGGTATTAGGGAGAAGAGACCAACACCCACCTCACTACAACCTCCTTTCAGGGAGTGGTAGAGAGCAATAAAACTTCTCTTGATCCTCTCTCCAGGCCAACAAACCCATTTCTCAGAAGACTTCTACTCTAGACCCTTCACCAGCTGCTTTGATCTCTGGACATGCTGCACCCCCTCAATGTCTTTCCTGTAGCAAGTGACTGAAACAGCACAGTATTTGAGATGTGGCCTCACTGTTTTTGAGCACGGGGGACAATCACTTCCCTCCTCCTGCTGGCCACACTATTGCTGATCCAAGCATGAATGCCATGGACTCACAGCCACCTGGGCACAGGCTGACTCATGTTCAGCTGGGTGGCAACCAGCATCTGCGGCTCCCTTTCTGCTGAGCAGCTTTGCAGCTGCTCTTCCCTTGGCTCTCTCTCAATGCATGGGACCAGCAATACAAGTCGAGCACATTAACCGTTACATTTTAGTAAGCAGGTTACAATAGTTATCTTTCAGCTGATTTAAGTGGGGGATGGTGGTTAGTGTGTTTCCACTGTGTGCCCTTCCCGGTGCTTGCTGGCCTTTCAGACCAGGCGCAGATGAGGGTCTGCTCGGTTTTAACCTCATGTTCCTGATGCTATTCTGCATTTCCTTTTTTGCAGCTGTGCCCTGTACTCTCTTCCAGCAGTGATGATGAATTTGAAATGTGTAAGTAGCAGCACAAGAGTTTGTGTTCTGAAGGAGTACAAAACTGATAGGTTCTGTTTAGGTCAGTGAAGCAGTTTTTACACATGAATTTCTGTTTTTTCCCCCCTTGCGCCTTGCTGCAGAGTGGAGCTCCCTCCTGCCAGGGCAGTGTTGGTAGGTGTATGTTGCAGTGAGCACACTTGAATTTCATGTCTCCATCTTGGATGCTTTTTGCATTGCACTGTGATTTTCTTTTGCTTCGCTTTTGTCTGTTGTCACTCACTTGCTTCCTTCTTGCTCTGCTGAGCACCTAAATGTTTTCTCCAGGCAGTTGCTGTTGCAAACATGTCTGAACTATTCACAATACTCTCGTGTGTCCCAGCTTCTGTTGCTGTCAGCTGCCAGTCTGTCAGCCCCTGGCTTGGACGGCAGCACTCTGAGCTGGGTCAGGAACTGGCTGGAGGCTGAGCCCAGAGAGTGGTGGTGAATGGTGCCACAGCCAGCTGGCAGCCAGGCCCCAGTGGTGTGCCCCAGGGATCAGTGCTGGGCCCCATCCTGTTCAATATAGTTATTGATGATCTGGAGGAGGGGATGGAGTCCATCAGCAGTAAATTTGCAGATGACACCAAGCTGGGGCCAGGAGTTGATCTGTTAGAGGGTAGGAGAGCTCTGCAGAGGGACTTTGTCAGGCTGGACAGATGGGCAGAGTCTAATGGGATGAGGTTTAACAAGTCTGAGTGCCAGGTTCTACACTTTGGCCACAACAACCCCAGGCAGTGCTACAGGCTGGGGTCAGAGTGGCTGAGAGCAGCCAGGCAGAGGGGGACCTGGGGGTGCTGGTTGACATCAGCTGAACATGAGCCAGCAGTGTGCCCAGGGGGCCAAGAAGGCAATGGTATCCTGTCCTGCAGCAGGAGCAGGGAAGTCATTCTGCCCTGTGCTCAGCACTGCAGAGGCCACAGCTTGAGTCCTGTGTCCAGTTCTGGGCCCCTCAGTTTAGGAAAGATGTTGAGCTGCTGGAAGGTGTCCAGAGAAGGGCAACAAAGCTGGGGAGGGGTCTGGGGCACAGCCCTGTGAGGAGAGGCTGAGGGAGCTGGGGTTGCTTAGCCTGCAGAAGAGGAGGCTCAGGGGAGACCTTCTTGCTCTCTCCAACTCCCTGCAGGGAGGTTGTAGCCAGGTGGGGGTTGGTCTCTTCTCCCAGGTAAGCAGCAGCAGAACAAGAGGACACAGTCTCAAGCTGTGCCAGGGGAGGTTTAGGCTGGATGTTAGGAAGAAATTCTTCCCAGCAAGAGAGATTGGCCCTTGGGATGTGCTGCCCAGGGAGGTGGTGGAGTCCCCATCCCTGGAAGTGTTTAAGAGCCTGGATGAGGCACTTGGTGCCATGGTTTAGTTGATCAGCTGGTGTTGGGTGATAGGTTGGACTTGATGATCTGAAGTCTTTTCCAACCTGGTTAATTCTGTTCTTAACTGGTCAGAGGGATGCTTTTAGCTTTTCATAGTAGATCAAGGGCTTGGTATGATGAAACTGAATTCTAAATTCCTCCTGTGCATAACCTTCTATCTTTATGTACAGAACCTGGTGCTCAGGTTTTGCTTTCAGGTTGTAGCAGTTCTCATGGTCATGCTGCGCTGGGTGGTGCAGTCTGCCCTGTGCATTCTCCTTCTTGTGAGAGTTCTGTTTAGCTTGTTCCTCAGATGGCCTAGATGTGACTCTACCACATCTCCAGGGCTTGTCAGACTGGTGAGTCATTTCAGGGTTTTGAATCTTGCAGTATGTTCCTCCTGATGTATTCAGCATATGAACAGAGGTGAGTTCAGCTGCTGGGTCAAGTTGTGCTATTCTGCCTCTTGCATGTGGTCATGGGTTGAGTTGAATCTGCTGCTGGTATTCAACACCATGGTGCTGTCATGCTAGGGGGTGCCCCCCCTTTGTGGGTGTGCCCCTGCTTCTAAAGCAGGCTTCTTATCACTTTAGAGTTCATGCTGTGCTCCTGCTCCTGCCATGCTACTGATGCTGAGCATGGCCAAGCCTTCCTGCTCACATCTGGGTGAATTAAATATGCTCTGTACAGCTCCTGGGCTTGTAAATCTGAAAGCCATTTCAGTGCTAACCACTCATCAGTTGATTTTTCACTTTCCTGTAATTATTTAAAAGTTAAGGATGTGGTGGTTTGCTCTGTTTGTTTTCTACTGGGCTGTTCAGTCTAAGAGAAGGCTCCATGACCTCATTGGGCCTTCCAGATCTGAAGGGGGCATACAAGAGGCTGGGGAGGACTGCTCAGGCTATCAGGGAGTGATAGGACTAGGGGGAATGGAATGAATCTGGGTATGGGGAGATTCAGGCTAGATGTGAGGAGGAAGTCACCATGAGGGTGGTGAGGCCTGGAATGGGTTATCCAGGGAGGTGGTTGAGGCCTGTCCTGGAGGGTTTAAGCCCAGGCTGGATGAGGATGGCCAGCCTGATCTAGTGTAGATGTCCCTGCCCATGGCAGGGGGGTTGGAAAAGATGATCCTGGGTCCTTCCACCCTAACTGAAACTAGAAACTACTTGTCTGAATCCTGCCCAGTTCTGGTGTCCCAGCAGAAGGAGGACACAGAGCTGCTGGAGAGGCCAGAGGAGGCACAAGGATGATCCAGGGCTGGAGCAGCTCTGCTGTGAGTCAGGCTGAGGGAGCTGGGGGTGCTCAGCCTGGAGAGGAGAAGGCTGCAGGGGGACCTCAGAGCTGCCTGCCAGTGCCTGTGAAGGGATCCTGCAGGAAGGCTGCAGAGGGACTTCTCCTGAGGGTGTCTGGAGATGCCTCCCTGGAGGTGTTCAAGGCCAGTTTAGATGAGGCCTTGGGCAACTAAATGTAGCTGAGAGGTGTCCCTGCCTGTGGCAGGAGTGTGTTGGAGAGATGATCTTTAAGGTCCCCTCCAACCTAAGTCATCCTGTGATTGTCATCCTCTGCCCAGGAGGCTGTTGAGGCCAAAGCCACGTGTCGGCTCTGGTGTCGAAGGTAGCTGAGAGCAGCTGGTTGGGACTTGGAGCAGAATAATTGCAGAGGTATTCTATTGCCCTGCTAGCACTGTAGTGGCAGCTGTTGGAAAGAGTGAAATGAAAACATGTGCCAAGAGACAAGAACTTAAGGAGAGCTGAGTTATGAAGTAGCAAGTCATGCTTCTGGGTCCCTCTGCCCAGCTCTCAGCCTCATTGGTTTGGTGCTGCTTCTGGGGCTGGGAACGCTGTGGTTATCATCATCTGAGACAGCTGCTGGCTCCTGGCCACTGGTGCTGCAGTGAGTGCCCTGCTGGGTTAGGAGATGGGTGACTTTCTTGTTCCTTTTTAAACATCAGGTGGGAGAGCTGCAGCCAGCTGAAGCAGCCAGTGTGTGCTGGATCCTGAGCTGGCATCATTCCCACTGTGTAAGGGGAGGGCTGGCTGGGGCAAGCACAGGAGGTGGCTGTGGTTGCTCTCACTTGCTTTCTACAGCATCTCAGTGGTGGTAGGGTTGCTCCTGATGGCTTGTGCTCTTCTAGTCAGCTCTCTTAACCCATGAGCTTTGCCCTTTTTCTCCAGTTTTGCTTCCTGTCCCACCGGTGAGTGGAGGGAATGCTCGTGTGTGTGCTCATGGGGCTCAGCAGCTGCCTGGGTCTAAAACCATGCAGTGAGCCACCTTGCTGTGGTGCTTGGAAGGCAGCAGATGGTAACTGCTTTGGTAATGAAGATGATGATGATTGCTAGATGCTAAAATCAAAGTTAGGCTCCAGTATTTTCTGATGTTTAAGATCCTGAGTTCTTTTCCTTCTGCCTTGTGCTCTTCCAGGAGGCCAATGCTCAGGCCCACCCTATGCATTTTAACTTACAGTGTGCTTTTAGGGTAGCTTGGGTATAGCTTAGCTGCTCCTCTTGCTACTGGAATCTGCCAATCAGCATAGAAGCTTTACCAAGCAAACCTACCTTCTGGCTTTGGGCTTTTATGGCATTGTGCTGAAGTTTGTAATCCTACTGAATTCATGCATGCAGCTTCAGTCTGAGAACAAACACTCCTTGACTCTTCCTTTGGCCCCTTCCCTTCTGAAGCAGGGACAGTTGTTTCTCTTCTCCCCAGCTTGATTCCTTCTTTCATGAAATCTGCCCCCCTTCAACTCTCCTGAATCTCTCATAACACTGGTGTGCAGTTTTGAGAGTATTTCCAATAGTCTCTCAAGGGTCCTTTACTTCAGGCATGCAGAGTGCTGCTGCCTGAACCCTGTTTTCATGTCTAACAGTCCCCACAGGATTCCTGGAGTGATTGAAGTGCATTTATTACTGAGCAGTAGTATTAAAGTACACAGAGAACATTAGGGGTTGGAAGGGACCTCAAATACTTAGCCAGTCCAACCCCCCTGGCAGAGCAGGGTCACCCAGGGCAGGGCACACAGAACACATCCAGGTGGGGTTGGAAGGTCACCAGAGGAGGAGTGTAGTGTCCACAACCTCCCTGGGCAGCCTGCTCCAGGGCTCAGCACTCTCACAGGGACAAAGATTTCCCTTCTGTTCCTGTGGCACCTCCTCTGCTCCAGCTTGCCCCCAGTGCCCCTTGTGCTCTGCTTGGCCATCCCTGAGCAGAGCCTGGCTCCAGCCCTGCACATCTTTATCCCCAGCCATGAGGGCAGCCCTCAGGCTCCTCTGCTCCAAGCCCCAGCTGCCTCAGCTGCCCTCAGAGGGAAATGTTCCTCTCTCTTAATCATTTGTGGCTCTGTGCTGGGACTCCTCAGCAGTTCCCTGAAGTCCCTCTTGAGCTGAGGGGCCCAGAACTGGACACAATATTCCAGCTGTGGCCCCACCAGGACAGAGTAGAGGGGCAGGAGAACCTCTGTTGTCCTACTAACCAGAGTGTTAGAGCTTGCTGTTGTGCAGTGGGCCACTGCTACGTGGTGCTGGAGTCAGCCAGTGCCAGAGGCACAGGGACACCTCTTTGCAGCTGAAAGCTGCTGTCTGCAGTCCCTGACACGCTCAGGGAAAGTGTTGATAATGTGACTTCCACCCACAGCGGTCCAGGAGTGCAAGGAGGCTGCAATGGATCCTGCAAGACATCCCAGCACTTCTCCCCTGGCTCTGTACTGGGCAGGGATTGAACAATGGTGTGGGGGGGAAAGGCTGGAAAGCTGCTGTCAGCTTTCAGGAATGGAGAGCTGGGGGTGTGTAAAGGTTTGGTGGCTGGGGGGTTGGTGGGGGTGGTTTTTGTTTGGTACTTTTGGGGTTTTTTTGAAGACTCCAGACCAAATTCTCACCAGCTGCAAGCTTTACTGGGGGGGGGGAACCCCAAGGAATCTGGATTTTAATGATTTCTTTCTTTCTTTCTTTCAGTTTTAAGCAGAATGAAAACTCCCAAATCTGTTCCTAAAAGGGTGGATGCAAGGTGGGTGCTGCAACTGATGCCTTCGCTGCATCCCTCTCTTCAGAACGCTGGGAGAGGAGCAAGGCCTTGGGGGAGTCCTAGGCGGGGGGGTGGGGGAAGGGGGGAGTCCTAGGTGGGGGGTCATGATATGGGGGGGGAAGGGGGGAGTCCTGGGGGGGGGAAGGGGGGAGTCCTAGGTGGGGGTGTATGGTGGGGAGGGAAGTGGGGAGGGGGGAGTCCTAGGTGGGGATGCATGATGGGGGAGGGGGGAGTCCTAGGCGGGGGGTGCATGATGGGGGGGAACGGGGGAGGGGGGGGAGTCCTAGGCGGGGGGTGTATGATATGGGGGGGATGGGGGAGTCCTAGGCGGGGAGTGTTTGATATGGGGGGGAAGGGAGGAGGGGGGAAGTCCTGGGGGGGGGGGAGGGTGTACGATGGGGGGGCAGTCCTAGGAGGGGGAGTGAGTTCAGAACCAAGCCTGTGGCCAGTGGTGCTCCCCAGGGGTCAGTACTGGGTCCAGTTTTGTTCAGCATTTTCATCAATGATCTGGATGGGGGGGGGGGGTTGAGTGGTCCTCAGCAAGCTCACTGCTGGTGTGAAGCTGGGGGGGTGGGCTTGGCTGACACCCTAGCAGGCTGTGCTGCCATCCAGTGTGACCTGGACAGGCTGAGAGCTGGGCAAAGGAGAACCTCAGGAAGTTCAGTAAGGCCAAGTGCAGAGTCCTGCACCTGGAACAGCCCAGGCCCAGTACAGACTGGGAGTTGTCCTGCTGGGAAGCAGCTCCATGGAGAAAGACCTTGGAGTGCTGGTGGGCAGCAAGTTCTGCATGGGACAGCAATGTGCCCTGGGGGCCAAGAGAGCCAATGGCATCCTGGGGTGCAGCAAAGAGTGTGGCCAGCAGGGCTGGGGAGGTTCTGCTGCCCTCTGCCTGGTGAGACCTGGTGGTCTGTTGTGTCCGTTTCTGGGCTCCCCAGTTCAACAGAGGCAGATCTGCTGGAGAGAGACCAGCAGAGGCTACAAGGATGATTGGGCAGCTTGAACCTCTCTCCTGTGAGGGAAGACTGAGACCTGGGGCTGTTTACTCTGGAGAGAAGGCTGAGAGGCCGGGTGGGTGTCAGGAACAAGGGGCCAGACTCTTTTTCACAGAGTGTTAGGGTCTGGAAGGGACCTCCAGAGATCATCCAGTCCAACCCCCTGCCAGAGCAGGGTCAGCTGGAGCAGCTCACACAGGAAGGCATGCAGATGGGTGTTGATTATCTTCAGAGAGGGAGCTTCCACAGCCCCCCTGGGCAGCCTGCTCCAGGGCTCTGGACCCCTCACAGGGACAAAATGCTTCCTCCTGTTCCCATGGCATTTCCTCTGCCTCAGCTTCCACCACTGCCCCTTGTGCTGGCATTGGGCAGCCCCCAGCAGAGCCTGGCTCCAGCCTCTGGGCATCACCCTGCACAGCTTTATCCCCAGCCATGAGGGCAGCCCTCAGGGCTCCTCTGCTCCAAGCCCCAGCTCTCTCAGCTGTCCTCACGGGGAGATGTTCCTCTCCCTTAATCATTTTTGTGTCTCTGTGCTGGACTCTCCACAGCACTTCCCTGAGGTCCTTCTGGAACTGAGGGGCCCAGAACTGGACACAATATTCCAGCTGTGGCCTCACCAGGGCTGAGTCAGGCAGGAGAACCTCTCTGACCTACTCACCACCCTTCTGATACACCTCAGGATGCTTTTGGCCTTCCTGGCCACAAGAGCACATTGCTGGCTCATGGTCAACCTTCCATCCACTTTTTGGTGGTGGCCAGTGATAGGACAAGGAACAACAAGTACAAGCTAGAACACAGGAGGTTCCACCTCAACATGGGGAGAAACTTTGGTGTGAGGCTGCTGGAGCCCTGGAGCAGGCTGCCCAGAGAGGCTGTGGAGTCTCCTGCTCTGGACACATTCCAAACCCACCTGGATGTGTTCCTGTGTGACCTGCCCTGGGTGACACTGCCCTGGGTGAGGGTTGGCCTCAGTGGTCCCTTGAGGTCCTTTCCATCACCTGTGCTCATCCTGTGTTCAGGCCAGATGCAGAGGGGTCTGTTTGGAGGTGTCTGCTCCATTGCCACTCCTGTGAGAGGACACAGTTGGCAGCATCTGCTGTGAGTTCCTGCTAACATGATCTTGGGTGGCTGGGTTGGGTTTGTTTGCCTGTTCAGTAAGACAAACTTGCTTTTCTGTTTTCCTGATGTTTGCTTGTTTTACAGTTTGAAGGACTTCATTGATGACTCAGATGACTTCTTCTTGGACTTCCAAGTGAGAAAGGGAACAAGAGAGAGCAGTAAGTAATTACCCAGCAGCAGGTATGCAGGAGGCATCTTAGTGCATGGACAGATAGCATTCATTGCTGAGCTCATGCATTCCTCAGAGCTTGTTAAACACCAGCTCACCTGATCTCTCCCTTGAGTGTCACAGAGAAGAGGCTTTGCTCTTTCCTCTGGGGGTTACAGAGGAAAGCATGGTCATATTCTGACCAAGGCCCCCTTTCAGCCTTGCTGTGGATCTGCAGGTGCAGTGGCTGGAGGCTCAGAGGAGACCTTATTGCTGTCTACAACTACCTGAAGGGAGGTTGTAGCCAAGTGAGGGGTTGGTCTGGAGTTCGGGTTCAGCTCCAGCTTGGGCAGCAGCACTCTGAGCTGGGTTAGGAACTGGCTGGAGGCTGAGCCCAGAGTGTGGTGGTGAATGGTGCCACAGCCAGCTGGCAGCCAGGCACCAGTGGTGTGCCCCAGGGATCAGTGCTGGGCCCCATGCTCTTCAACATCTTTATTGATGATCTGGATGAGGGGATTGAGACAGTCATCAGCAAATTTGCAGATGACACCAAGTTGGGAGCAGATGTTGGTCAGTTAGAGGGCTGAAGGGGTCTGCAGAGGGACCTTGCCAGGCTGGACAGATGGGCAGAGTCCAACAGGATGGCATTCAACAAGTCCAAGTGCTAGGTGCTGCACTTTGGCCACAGCAACCCCAGGCAGAGCTACAGGCTGGGGTCAGAGTGGCTGAGAGCAGCCAGGCAGAGAGGGACCTGGGGATACTGGTTGACAGCTGTCTGAACATGAGCCAGCAGTGTGCCCAGGTGGCCAAGAAGGCTGAGGGCATCCTGGCCTGCATCAGGAAGAGTGTGGCCAGCAAGAGCAGGGAAGTCTTTGTGCCCTGTGCTCAGCACTGCTGAGGCCACACCTTGAGTCCTGTGCCCAGTTCTGGGCTCCTCAGTTTAAGAAGGACTTTGAGACACTTGAAGGTGTCCAGAGAAGGGCAACAAGGCTGGGGAGAGGCCTTGAGCACAGCCCTGTGAGGAGAGGCTGAGGGAGCTGGGGTTGTTTAGCCTGGAGAAGAGGAGGCTCAGGGGAGACCTCATTGCTCTCTCCAACTACCTGAAGGGAGGTTGTAGCCAGGAAGGGGTTGGTCTCTTCTCCCTAGCAACCATCACCAGAACAAGAGGACACAGTGTCAGGCTGCACCGGGGGAGGTTTAGACTGGATCTTAGGAAGAAGTTCTATACAGAGAGAGTGATTGAGGATGTTGACTTGCTGGAATGTGTCCAGAGAAGGGCAATGAAGTTGGTGATGGGCTTGGAACACAGCCCTGTGAGGAGAAGCTGAGGGAGCTGGGGTTGCTTAGCCTGGAGAAGAGGAGACTCAGGGGTGACCTTCTTGCTCTCTCCAACTCCCTGAAGGGAGGTTGTAGCCAGGCAGAGGTTGGTCTCTTCTCCCAGGCAGCTAGTACCAGAACAAGAGGACACAGTCTCAGGCTATGCCAGAGGAAGTTTAGGCTGGTGGTTAGGAAGAAGTTCAATACAGAGAGAGTGATTGCCCATTGGAATGGGTTGCCTGCGGAGGTGGTGGAGTCACCATCACTGGAGGTGTTCAGGAGGAGACTTGCTGGGGTGCTTGGTGCCGTGGGTTAGTTGATTAGGTGGTGTTGGATTGGTTGATAGATTGGACGTGATGATCTTGAAGGTCTCTTCCAACCTGGTCTGGTCTATTCTATTCTATTCTAAGTTTAGGCTGAAGGTGAGGAGAAAGTTCTTCACAGAGAGAGTCATTCGCCATTGGGATGTGCTGCCCAGGGAGGTGGTGGAGTCCCCATCCCTGGAGGTGTTCAAGAGGGGATTGGTTGTGGCACTTGGTGCCATGGTCTAGTCATGAGGTCTGTGGTGACAGGTTGGACTTGATGATCTTTGAGGTCTCTTCCAACCTTGGTGATACTGTGATACCTTATTGTGGCCTTTCAGTGCTTCAGGGGGCTTATAAGAAAGCTGGGGACAGACTTCTCAGCAGGGCTGCTGTGGCAGAGCAAGGGCTGGTGGTTTGGGACTGGATGAGGGGAGATTTACACTGCAGGAAGGGGGTTGTATGGTGAGGGTGGTGAGGCACTGGATCAGGTTACCCAGAGAAGTTGTGGATGCCCTCTCACTGGAAATGCTCAAGACCAGGTTGGATGAGGCTTTAAGCAGTCTGCTGTAGTGTGAGGTGTCCCTGCCTCTGTGGCAGGGGGGTTGGAACTGGGTGATCTTTAAGTTTTCTTTTCATTCTGTGGTGCTATGAATGAAGACTGTGCCAGCTCTTTCTACCTGCTCTGGGCCATTAGGCCTGGTGGCTGATGCAGGCTCGTGGGGTTTAAGCTACTTGTTTTGAAAATACACTTTTCAGTGACTTTCCATTTAGCATGATGGTAAATGAGCAAAAGGCAAAGCCACCTCTTTGTTCCTCCTCGCCGCCCTCCTGGCCGGTGTGTGCTAAGGCAAGTGCAAGTCTCCTGAGTAAAGCTGCCAAAACTTTAAGCTGTTTCTTTTGACCTGCAGCACGGAAGGATCCTCAGACCCCAAAACAGAAGTTGATGACTTCTGGAAAGAAAACCACTTGCTGCCCAGAGTTGCAGTATTCAGAGGCTTTGAGTGACACTGAAGACTCTGTCTTTGTAGAAGGCTCAGGGCCTGGCTACCAAAAAGGGTGGGCAAAAGACTCGAAAGAGAATCGGGGGTACATGAAGCTCCCACGTCCAGAAGGTGTAGGAGAGGCAGTTTCCAGGGGCAGCCCAGGCTTGCCTGGGAGAAGGAAAGAAAGAAGCTGTGGAAAGAGCTCAGGAAATCAAGCGTCAGCTGCGGCGCTGCGCCGGAGCGCGGAAGCAGAGTCCTGCAGCTCGGAGGATGAGTTTGAATCGTTGCTGGAACGAGTAAGGAAACGAAGCATACCCCAAAGGCCAGTCCTGAGCACGAGCAAAGCTGCCTACCAGCCAAGCACAACAGGTAAGCTGTGGTTCTGGGTTTGCAGGCTGCATCTTGGCAGCAGTGGTGCTAACTGCCCCGTTCCTGTTTGCGTGGCGTGTGCTGTGTGGGAGTGCAGCCCAGCCTCCTGCAGCTGAGGAAACAGAACCCGAACTGGGCACTCGGAAAAGCGCTTGGGCAAATCTGGTGCATTCAAGGTGGCATTTTTTCCACTGCTGCTTGTTTTTATCATTCCTGCCATTGTAGGCACTTCTCAGATTTTCAAATTGAATGCTGATCAGGAGTTGATCAGTTAGAGGGTAGCAGAGCTCTCCAGAGGGATCTTGCCAGGCTGGACAGATGGGCAGAGTCCAACAGGATGGCATTCAACAAGTAAAAGTGCCAGGTGTTGCACTTTGGCCACAACAACCCCAGGCAATGCTACAGGCTGGGGGCAGAGTGGCTGAGAGCTGCCAAACAGAAAAGGACCTGGGGGTGCTGACTGACAGCCACCTAAACATGAGCCAGCAGTGTGCTCAGGGGGCCAGGAAGGCCAATGGCATCCTGGCCTGCATTAGGAACAGTATGGCCAGCAGGAGCAGGGAAGTCATTGTGCCCTGTACTCAGCACTGGTTAGGCCACACCTTGAGACCTGTGTCCAGTTCTGGGCTCCTCTATTTAAGGATATTGAGACTCTTGAATGTGTCCAGAGAAGGGCAACAGAGCTGGGGAGGGGTCTAGAGCACAGCCCTGTGAGGAGAGGCTGAGGGAGCTGGGATTGCTTAGCCTGGAGAAGAGGAGGCTCAGGGGAGACCTTCTTGCTCTCTCCAACTCCCTGCAGGGAGGTTGTAGCCAGGTGGGGGTTGGTCTCTTCTCCCAGGCGAGCAGCACCAGAACAAGAGGACACAGTCTCAAGCTGTGCCAGGGGAGGTTTAGGCTGGAGGTGAGGAGAAAGTTCTTCACTGAGTCATTTGCCATTGGGATGTGCTGCCCAGGGAGGTGGTGGAGTCCCCATCCCTGGAGGTGTTCAAGAGGGGATTTGACGTGGCACTTGGTGCCATGGTCTAGCAGGCATGAGGCCTTGGGTGACAGGTTGGACTTGATGATCTTTGAGGTCTCCAACCTTATTGATTCCATGCTTCTGTTAATTTAGTATTTAGCTTTAGAATTGACTCATTTCAAATCCAGTTCATCATGAGGATTTCTTAAGTCAGTAGCTGCTTCTCTTTGACTGCAGTGAGCTCCAACTGACAGATTGTAAAGGGGGGAACAGGCTGTTGCTCAGTAAGAGAGGGGAAAACAAACCTCCTTTCTTGAAAAATTAACACAGGATGCCTTCCTCACTAACAGGGCAAGGAGACCTGTGGGAGAGGCTGTCTGGCAGCATAGAAATATGTCCTAGAAAACAGCAGTTCCTTTGTTTTGGAATATGCCAGGGTAGTCTGTAAGCATATTCCAGAAGTGAGCTGGCAGCTGCATTGGTTCTCCTTATCATATAATCAACAAGGTTGGAAAAGACCTCAGAGATCTTATATGACTGAAGGAGAGAAGTGGCCCAAACAGGGGAGGAGTTACAGAAAAGAATGGCTGCTGCAGCTGCAAACCCTGAGGTGGTCCTTGGTTTCTGGTGCAAGAGTCATTTTAGCAGTTCCCTGGAGGGGGGGGAAATGGGCAGCTACGTGATCAGAACTTGTCTGTGAAACGACAATGTGACTTAAGGTACACAACAGCAGGTGAAAGGCCATAAAAATGCCTGTGTTGAGGTCAAAAGTGCTTTTCTCTCCCCTTCTTCCTAGCTGGATGCTTGGAAATGCAGTCTGCCACTCCTTCACTGCATGGTAATTTCTGTAGTGAGAACAAGATGTTTCTGTAATGAGAACAAGAACTTGCTGTTCCACCAGCTTCACAGATTGTGTGGGGTTGGAAGGGAGCCTCAAAGGTCATCCTGTCCAACCCCCTGCACTCAGCAGGGACACCTCCAGCTAGAGCAGGCTGCCCAAGGACACATCAAGTCTGACCTTGAATGGCTCCAGGGATGGAGCCTCAAGCACCTCCCTGGGCAGCCTGTGCCAGTGTCTCACCACCCTCCCTGTGCAG
This sequence comes from Colaptes auratus, assembly GCA_015227895.2. NCBI lineage: Eukaryota > Metazoa > Chordata > Aves > Piciformes > Picidae > Colaptes > Colaptes auratus. Next base: position 1,757,707 of record CM037644.1, read on the forward strand.
AGCTTCCTCCTGATGTCAAACCTAACTCTGCCCTGCTCCACTTTCAACCCATTGTCCCTTGTCCTATCCCCACAGCCCCTTCTGAACAGTACATCCCCAGCCTGCTTGGAGGTCCAGCTCTAAGGTCTCCCTGGAGCTTTCTCTTCTCCAGGCTGCACAGCCCCAGCTCTTTCAGCTGCACTCAGACCTGCCCAGTGTGTGTGTGCCTGCTGCTGTCCAGTGCTTGACTCCTGTCACAGCTGTTACCTGCCTGCTGATGCCTTTGCTCTCATTTCTTTGGTGTGTAATCCTGGGACCCTTTCTGTTGAACTAGAGAACATCAAGCCACCCTGTGAAGCCCAGCCTGTGAAAGGGAAGGGAGTCATGACCCCGAGGCCAAACTCTGTTTCGCTTCAAGAAACACCTTCCAGGATAATGTCTTCTGAAAGAATTCCTAGGAATGAGTTGCTCAGTTGCTCACAATCAGCAAAGACTGAGAAAGGTAAAAGCCATTTCTCCAGCTTTATGTTCTAGGACCATGGACTAATTTTGCTTAGGATGATGTTGTGATTTTTCTGGTACCTTAAACCTTCTGCTGCCAGCAGCTGTTAATGGTTAAGTGGCTGGAAATGGCAAAGCTTTCAGTGTAGCAGGGTGAACAGGGAGAATGTAGGCTGCCCTCTGCTTGGAGGAACTGATGGCCTGGCAGGTGTCAGTGGTAGCTTACCTTGGCACACCATACTTGTAGTGTGTGCTGCTCCTGCAGATTCTCTCTCTCCAGCTGCCTGCTGCCTCTGAGCAGCTCTCCAGATTGAATCAATTCAGTGCCTTTTCATGAGCTTCTGTTATTTTTGACCTGTATCCTGATAACCTGCAGAATTCCTGGTCTAGATGTGATGCAGCTGAAGCTTTTCAGAAGAGTGATGGTTTTCCATTTCTAATGGTTGCCTTTGCTCTGCCTTTAGCCATGGGATGTTTCCTTTGTTTTATAGCTGTGTATACCAACACAAAACCTTGAAGTGCTGTTGTCAGAGTGCTGCAGTACTGAAGTGAGCAATCCTGCTGGAATATCTGCTTCCCTTGAAGGGAGTCCTGAGGATTCTCAGAGCATCATTGGTTTTGTTTCTGAGGAGATGACCTTATCAGAACAAAGCTGGGGAGGGGTCTGGAGCACAGCCCTGTGAGGAGAGGCTGAGGGAGCTGGGGTTGCTTAGCCTGGAGAAGAGGAGGCTCAGGGAAGACCCTATTGCTGTCTACCTGAAGGAAGGTTGTAGCCAGGTGGGGGTTGCTCTCTTCTCCCAGGCCCCCAGCACCAGAACAAGAGGACACAGTCTCAAGCTGTGCCAGGGGAGGTTTGGGCTGGATGTTAGAAAGAAGCTCTTCCCAGCAAGAGAGATTGGCCATTGGAATGTGCTGCCCAGGGAGGTGGTGGAGTCCCCATCCCTGGAGGTGCTTAAGAAGAGCCTGGATGAGGCCCTTGGAGCCATGGTTTAGTTGATCAGATGGTGCTGGGTGATAGGTTGGACTTGATCTCGAAGGTCTTTTCCACCCTGGTTAATTCTATTCTATCATAAGTGCTCATGTTAGGGCTGCTCATATATTGATGAGGGTTTGGATGTGGTTTGCTGTGTCACAGTGAGCTGAGCCACCCTCTTTTCTTACTTAAGAGTCCTCCCAGTCTAGTTTTGGGAATTAATGAAATAGCTGCAGAACTGTTTCAACAGTTTTTATACTAGCAGGGCAGAACATCTTCCAGACAGCTGGCCTGCAGAGCTGGCAGAAGGAGCCAGGGAGCTGCATGGTTTCCCGCTGCTCCAGGAGGCAGTTAGAGATCTTCTGAGCCGCTTGGACCCCCACAAGGCCATGGGACCGGATGGGATCCATCCTAGGGTGCTGAGAGAGCTGGCAGATGAGCTGCCAAGCCACTCTCCATCATTTTTCAGCAGTCCTGGCTCACTGGAGAGGTCCCAGAAGACTGGAAGCTGCCAATGTGGTGCCCATCCACAAGCAGGGCCGGTTGGACGAGCCAGGGAATGATAGGCCTGCAGCCTGACCTCAGTGCCAGGCAAGGTGATGGAACAGCTCATCCTGAGTGCATCACACAGCACTTACAGGATGGCCAAGGGCTCAGGCCCAGCCAGCATGGATTTAGGAAGGGCAGGTCCTGCTGGACCAACCTGATCTCCTTCCATGCCCAGGTGACTGCCTGGTGGATGTGGGGCAGGCTGTGGATGTGGTCTGCCTGGACCTCAGCAAGGCCTTTGACACCGTCCCCCACAGCAAACTCCTGGCCAAGCTGGCAGCCCCTGGCTGGGACAGCAGCACTCTGAGCTGGGTTAGGAACTGGCTGGAGGCCAAGCCCAGAGAGTGGTGGTGAATGGTGCCACAGCCAGCTGCTGGCCAGTCAGTAGTGGTGTCCCCCAGGGATCAGTGCTGGGCCCCATGCTCTTCAACATCTTTATTGATGATCTGGATGAGGGCATTGAGTCCATCATCAGTAAATTTGCAGATGGCACCAAGCTGGGGGCAGGAGTTGATCTGCTGGAGGGCAGAGAGGCTCTGCAGAGGGACCTGGACAGGCTGGACAGATGGGCAGAGGCCAAGGGCAGGAGATTGAACACATCCAAGTGCCAGGTGCTGCACATTGGCCACAGCAACCCCAGGCAGTGCTACAGGCTGGGGTCAGAGTGGCTGGAGAGCAGCCAGGCAGAGAGGGACCTGGGGGTACTGGTTGATTGTAGGCTGAACATGAGCCTGCAGTGTGCCCAGGCGGCCAAGAGGGCCAATGGCATCCTGGCCTGCATCAGGAAGAGTGTGGCCAGCAGGAGCAGGGAGGTCATTCTGCCCCTGTACACTGCACTGGTTAGGCCACAGCTTGAGTCCTGTGTCCAGTTCTGGGCCCCTCAGTTTAGGAAGGAGGTTGACTTGCTGGAAGGTGTCCAGAGAAGGGCAACAAAGCTGGGGAGGGGTTTGGAGCACAGCCCTGTGAGGAGAGGCTGAGGGAGCTGGGGTTGCTTAGCCTGGAGAGGAGGAGACTCAGGGGTGATCTTATTGCTCTCTTCAACTCCCTGAAGGGAGGTTGTAGCCAGGCAGAGGTTGGTCTCTTCTCCCAGGCAGCCAGTACCATAACAAGAGGACACAGTCTCAGGCTGTGCCAGGGGGAGGTTTAGACTGGAGGTTAGGAAGAAGTTCTACACAGAGAGAGTGATTGCCCATTGGAATGGGCTGCCCGTGGAGGTGGTGGAGTCACCTTCATTGGAGGTGTTCAGGAAAGAGGCTTGATGGGGTGCTTGGTGCTGTGGTTTAGTTGTTCAGGTGGGTTGGATTGGTTGATGGGTTGGACACGATGATCTTGAAGGTCTCTTCCAACCTGGTGGTGTATTATATTGTATATCATCAGGTTAACTACTCAAACAGCTCTGCCCAAGCACATCCCTGAGGGGAAGACAATATAAGCATACACACCCCACTGGTCTTGTGAGGGCAACCTAGTGAAGAGAGTCAGGAGAGGTTTCTGCCAGTGGCAGCATCCCAGAGGTAGAAATCTGATGTGTTTTTCTGATGTGATTGCCCTTCAGTAAACTGCTTTATGGCTTTCCTTGCAGGCTCAGGGTGTGTTCAGTACCTGGATGTTTCTTGCAAGATCTCTCAAATCCAGATTCCCACTATGTGAAGCACTTCAAGAAGTATAAAGAGGAGCTGGCCCAGAAGCTCTACTGTCTGTACAACACCACCATCTTTGAGCAGAAGGTTGGCTTTAAACTAAAACTACAACTCTAACATGTTGGTTGGTTGCTCCTCACTGTTGATGTTAGTAGTCTTTTTCCTCTTCACTCAGTAGAAGCTGAGCTTTGTAGCAAAGCCTTGTGTTTGAATTCAAGCCCTTTCTGTGACAGGGATTCAGCTTGGCTTGCTTTCACAGCAGTAATGGAGAACCATCCTGAAGTGTGGATGGTGTCCAAGCGCCCTTGAGGAGAGCAGCTGCTGAATGAGGGGCCTTGGATCAGTTTCACCTTTGAGGAGGTGACTGATGTTTGTCTTCATGTATTTTCTAGTACCTGCATGGCTGTCCATGCAGCAGCCTGGGGATGTTTCTGTAGCTTTCTGCTGCTGAAGAAAGCTCCAGGCTGCCCACTGCTGCTCATGCAGCTTTTACTGAAGTAACATGTTCTAAACAACTGCAGTATTATTCCAGCCTGTTAGCTACTTGTGGAGTAACTTTCTTGCCTGCAGCTGACAGCAGGCAAGTGGCAGGAGTGTGTGCTGAGGAGCAGATAAAACAGGTAAGAGCCCTTCCCTTTGGTGCTAGGGCCTGTTTCCTCATGCTTAGTCCTGCTGCATGCAGTCTTCATTCCTGTGGCATGTTCATGTCTGCCATTCTAGAGCAGATTCAAAAGCTGCTAGGGATTTGAATAAGAGTTTTGAGGGAAGCTAAAGCTGTAAGTTGTCTGCCAAGTAGGCTTGGTTTCAGAGAGCTGCTGTCTTGACCTGTACATCTTCTGGGATACTGCAGACAGTCTTCTGGTGAGAAACACCCCTGAAAGGGAGAATTTTGCCCTTGGTAATTTCAATAGATCTTCCTTCAGGAAGGAAAATGTGCCTGTGCAGCTGAGAAAGTTGTTGAGCTGACCAGGGACAGACTAAGGTCATGATCTCACATAAAGCTGAGCTGGACAGGCTCACTGTGGCTGAAAGCAAAATGGTCTTGGCCCCCAGTGCTTCAGCTCTGTACCATGGCACCTATTACTGTGGCACCCATTTATTTAAGCTCATTAACTAATACAGGTGACAGAAAACTATTAGTAAAAGAACAAAGTTAGCCAAGACAGATACAATGAGGGTTCATCAAATCAGGACCAGCACTGAGGACAAGCTAGGGGTGATTATTCATCCTCTGGCAGTGTGAAGGTGAATATAATTGAAATAAGAAGCTGCAGGTTGAGGACAACCTGTGCAGATGGTACTCGGCCTGTGGAAGGGATCAGAGACCATTGTGGATGCTGACAATGCAGATATGTTCTTCAACACTCCCTAAAAACTTCAAGGGCTATTTAATGCAAAGGAACCACCTGGCAGGTGGTGTTTTGCAAATGGCTGGCAGTTGGGAAGAGCACTTTTGGAGATGAAATGCTGCTTTATGCCTGACCTGTCCTTGTATTTGCTTTTAAGCAGCCTGTGTTAGCCACTGTTGGATGCAGATTAGAGGCTTTGTCTCATCCTACATTGTGAAACTCCTGATCATGAGAACAAGCAGCTATGAAGGGCTTGCATTTTAAATAGCACCAGTGTTAAGGGCACTAAGAGAGACACCTTCTCCTGGCTTTGCAGGAAATGTAAGGGGAAGCCAAAGGGGCAGAAGAAGCTGAAAGAGGTAGGAGAGCGTAGGTGAAATGTTTGCTGCTGACACCAAGCTGTGTGGTGCAGCAGACAGCTGGAGGGAAGGGATGCCATGCAGGGGGACCTGGACAGACTGGAGAGGTGGGCACAAGCCAACCTCAGGAGCTTCAACAAGACCAAGGGCAGGGTCCTGCAGCTGGGTGGAGGCAATCCCAGGCAGAAATCCAGGCTGGGCAGGGACTGGCTGGAGAGCAGCCCTGAGGAGAGAGACTTGGGGGTGCTGGGGGAGGAGAAGCTCCCCAGGAGCTCTCAGGGTGCACTTGCAGCCCGGAAAGCCAATCAGAGCCTGGGCTGCAGCAGGAGAAGTGTGGCCAGCAGGGCAAGGGGGGGATTCTCCCCCTCTACTCAGCTCTGCTGAGACCCCACCTGCAGTACTGCCTCCAGTTCTGGAGCCCCTATTCCAAGAGGGATGTGGAGGGGCTGGAAGGTGTCCAGAGCAGGGCCACGAGGATGAGCAGAGGGCTGGAGCAGCTCTCCTGTGAGGACAGACTGAAGGAGTTGGGGCTGTTCAGGCTGGAGAAGAGAAGGCTCCCAGGTGACCTCATTGTGGCCTTCCAGGATCTGAAGGGGGCTACAGGAAGGCTGGGGAGGGACTGCTCAGGCTCTCAGGCAGTGCTAGGACTAGGGGGAATGGACTGAAGCTGGAGGTGGGGAGATTGAGGCTGGAGGTGAGGAGGAAGTTCTTCCCCATGAGAGTGGTGAAGCCCTGGAATGGGTTGTGCAGGGAGGTGGTTGAGGCCCTGTCCCTGGAGGTGTTTAAGGCCAGGCTGGATGAGGCTGTGGCCAGGCTGCTCTAGTGTGGGGTGTCCCTGCCCATGGCAGGGGGGTTGGAACTGGATGATCCTTGTGGTCCCTTCCAACCCTGACTGATACTATGAAATGTACTCTTTTGTTTTTCAGTTACCAGAGAAAATGGCACTAATCTGGAATAAGAAAATGAGGAAGACAGCAGGCTATTGTGTGACTGGCCAGAGCAAAGGGCCTGAGGCAAAGCGTTATGCTCGCATAGAGCTCTCTGAGAGAGTCTGTGACTCTGCAGGTAGGTGAAAAGGACGAGACATTTGTTCTTTGAAGCCTGAGAGATCACAGTATCACCAAGGTTGGAAGAGGATCCAGAGATCTAGATCTGGACCCTGATTTGAAATGTCACATTGCCTTGATTAAATGAATTCATTCATGGTAGCACTTGTCCTCAGAACCCTTCAAAGAGGCGGGGCGAATGTCCAGGCTGTGAGAACAGATTCGTACCAGCTGCAGGGTTTGTTTAGGGCTTTTCAAGCACCTGTGTTAAAGGCTCCAGTACTGTGTGTACTGTGGTGACAATCTGAAATCTGACTACTTCTGTCATGGCTAGCCACCTTCTTGGTAGTGTTTCAAGCTGGAGTAAAGACAGGTCAGTGCCAAATGTGGTTCTGTTCTATGGTGGGGCGCAGTTAACTGTTGTTTCACCTTCATCCCCCCAGGTTGGGGACATGAATGTTGCAGGTACCGTAGGAGAATCAGTTCTCTAATGCAGTATTTTGAAGTAAGCTTAATAAATATGAGAGATACAACAGAGCAGCCTGGGAATCTGCCTCTGAGGGTTTAGGAGTCCCATGAGTGCTGGTTTGACTGTGAGAAGCACCTCTTAGAGGCACAGGAGCAGGCAGTTCCATTGTGTTGTAAGGCAAGCAAGCAGGGCAGAAGACCAGCTTGGCTGAACAAAGAACTCCTTGTGGAGAAAGGACTGTCTTGCTCTCCAAGAGTGAAAAAAGAAGTGAGGTCTAGAGGCAAGGTCAGGCTTCACAAGAAGATTTCAGAGCCGTGGTTCATATAGGTAGGGAGAAGATCTGAAAGGTTAAAGCTCAATGAGAGTTAAAACTGGCTGGTGGTGTCGGGTGGGCTGGGTTACACCCATCCTGGGGGAGGGCTGCTTCCCCAGGGGACAAAAGAAACCTGATCCAGGGCAACAGAGAGGGACTTGGCTTCCCCCTTCCAGGAGAAGGGGTCCCCTGGGTCACAGGTGGTCTGTTCCACTCCCCCTTCCTGTCCAGCAAGCCTATAAAAAGGAAGAGGCTGAGGCCATTTGCTGTCTTTGCTGCTGCCTTGCCTGCTCGAGAGGACCAAGAGCCGCTGCTGGCCTCCTGCTTCTGCCACGTGGCTGGGCCTGGTCTCCCTGCCACATCCACGCTTCCCCAAGGACTGAAATCCACACCCATCAAGGGAGAGACAAGGCCATCCAAATCTGGTTTTGTGTATTTTCCTATTCACCCTTATTCCTTACTCTTGTAAACCCTTCCTGCTACTGATATATACATATATATGTTGTTTAAAAGATTACTTCTCCTACTTCCAAACTGACTCCAAATTACTTTTTGGTAGATTTACCTCCTCCCCTTTTTTCCTACCCCCTTTTTTTTTCCCTCTTCCCCTTTTCTTTCCTTATCAGGAGAAAGGAAGGGGGAGCAGGGAGGAATTCTATCATCTGAGCTCTTGAATTCCAGTTAAGGCTCAAACCACAACACTGGGTGATGAGAAGGATTTTTTTAAAACACCTTAATAGCAAGAGGAGCTCTCAAGAGTGATGCTTGTTGAGGATGCTCATCTGGCTAGCAGAGATGAAGGAGTGGAGGTGTTTAAGCATGGGGTTCTTTGCCTTAGTCTTGAATCTGGCAGACCTTGGGCTACCCAGTCCGCTCACAAGTGTGCTAACAGTGACTCTCCACTTGTGGGCACTGAAGTTGTCAGGGACCAGCTGTATCACCTGAATGTTCACAAGTCCATGGGGCCTGATGGGATTCACCCCAGAGCTGAAGGATCTGGCCAGTAATATGGCAGCACCCTTCTCCTTCATCTACCAAAGCTCTTGGGCAGTTCTTGCTGACTGGAAGCTAGTCCATCTTATTTCAGTTTACAAGAAGGGTGTGAGGGAGGACCCAGCAAAGTACAGACCTGCCTGTCCAACCTCAGCTCCCGAGGAAAATAGGGAGAAAATCGTGCCTGGTGCTGTTGAAAGAACAGCACAACCATCAGGCACAGTGTGGAGTCATAAAGGGTAAGTCTTCAACTAATTAGATACCCTTCTGTGATAGGGTCACTCACCCAGTGGGTGAAGGGAAGGCAATGGATATAGTTTGTCTGGATTTTTTGGTAGGACTTTTGATACTATCCCTTACAGCATCCTTCTGCACAAGGTGTCCAGCTGTGGGGTGAGCGGGTTTATGGTGTGTTGGATGTCCAGGGTCCTGCATCTGGGTCGAGGCAATCCCAGGCACAAATCCAGGCTGGGCAGGGCCTGGCTGGGGAGCAGCCCAGAGGAGAGAGACTTGGGGGTGCTGGGGGAGGAAAAGCTCACCAGAAGCTCTCAGTGTGCACTTGCAGCCCAGAAAGCTGCAACTGACTGAACAGTTGAGGTGGTTGAGGCCCTGTCCCTGGAGGTGTTTAAGGCCAGGCTGGCTGAGGCTCTGGCCAGGCTGCTCTAGTGTGGGGTGTCCCTGCCCATGGCATGGGGGTTGGAACTGGATGATCCTTGTGGTCCCTTCCAACCCTAACTGAAACTATGAAACTATGAAGACCTGGCTGAAGGGCAGAGCTCAAAGGTTGTAGTGAATTGGGGCTGTATCTAGCTGGTGACCAGTGGTGTTCCTTAGGATTCTTTAGGGTTCAATTCTAGGGCCAGTCCTGTTCACTGGGCAATGGGATGGAATTTAACAAGTCCACCTGGGATGCAGTAATGCTGGGCACAAGTACAAAGAAGAGGAGTGCCTGGAGAGCAGCCCTGCAGAAAGGGCTGTGGGGTGGTGCTCAGCAGCAGCATGCTCTGGCAGCCGAGGGGGCAGGCTGCACCCTGGGCTGCATCGAATGCAGCGTAAGCAGCCGGTCACAAGGGTGATTATCCTGCTGTATTCAGCACTCATGCAGCCTCCCTTGGGGTACTGCCTGCAGTCCTGGGCCCCACAATGTCAGAAGGTACTGGAATGAATCCAGAAGAAAGCAGCAAAGCAGGTGAAGGACTTGGATTTGGAGAAAAGGAGGCTGAGGGGTGACCTCATTGCTCTCTTACAGCTCCCTGAGAAACAGAAGTGATTTAGGGAGGTGCTGAGCTCTTCTTCCTGGTATGCAGTGAACAGGATGGGTGGGAACTGTGCAAAGCTGTTGCCAGGGTAGATTTGGGCTAGACACTAGGAAATATTTCATTACCAGAAGGGTCATCAATAAGTGGCACAGGCTTTCTGGAGAGGTGGTTGATGCTCCATGCCTGTCAGTGTTCAAGAAGCATTCAAAGAGTGCCCTTAATAGTATGCTTTAGCTGTTGTTCAGGCAGTTGGACTGGATGATTGTTGTGGGTCCCTTCCACCTGAAATGTTCCAGGTGACTGTTGTGGGTCCCTTCCACCTGAAATGTTCCAGGTGACCGTTGTGGGTCCCTTCCACCTGAAATGTTCCAGGTGACCGTTGTGGGTCCCTTCCACCTGAAATGTTCCAGGTGACCGTTGTGGGTCCCTTCCACCTGAAACGTTCCAGGTGACTGTTGTGGGTCCCTTCCACCTGAAACAGTCCATTCTAATTGTGGAGAAAATTCAGTGCTCAGCCCTGCTTGTTTCCAGATGAAAAATATAGCAAAGTTACAAAAGCAATCAATAAATGTTGGTCTAAATAAAGGTGTTTTGGGTCTCAACCCCACCCCCAAACAAACCCAACCCCCGGGCTGATGAGGTGTGTGGTAGAGGTGCCAGGACGCAGGGTTAGGGCTGATCACAGTAAGGGAAGTGAACTGAGCAAGACCTTGCTTAAGGGCATTTTCCCTTATCCAAACGTGGGAAGTCCAATGTCCGAAGTAAGCCCTGCAGCTGTGCCCAAGGATGACAGTCCACTTTCCCATAGCTGACTGATCTCCCCTCTCTTCTTTCCCTCACCCCAAGACCGGCTCCGAGACACTCTGGTTCACGAGGCTTGCCACGCAGCCAGCTGGCTGATCAACGGCGTCCGCGATGGCCACGGCCCCTTCTGGAAGTTCTATGCCCATAAGTCAGCTGTGGTTCACCCTGAGCTGCCAGCAGTGACACGATGCCACAGCTATGAGATTCATTACAAATTCACCTATCAGTGTGTTAACTGCAAAGCTAAGTGAGTAACGTTTTCATCTTGCACAGGACCACGTGTCAACTTTGTCTCTCGCCTGGCAGCCCCTCGTGTCTAGAAACCATTGCTGTCCTCAGCTGCCGAGCAAATGAGACACTTGGAGTTGTCACTTCCATTTCCTGGTCTCTTCTCCCAGGCAACCTGTGACAGAACAAGAGGACACAGTCTCAAGCTGTGCCAGGGAAGGTTTAGGCTGGATGTTAGGAAGAAGTCTTCCCAGCAAGAGAGATTGGCCATTGGAATGTGCTGCCCAGGGAGGTGGTGGAGTCCCCATCCCTGGAGGTGTTTAAAAAGAGCCTGGATGAGGCACTTGGAGCCATGGTCTGGTTGATCAGATGGTGCTGGGTGATAGGTTGGACTGAGTGATCTCAAAGGTCTTTTCCAACCTGGTTAATTCTGTATTCTGAGCCCACAGAACCTCCCTGCACAATTCCAGGTGTTTGTTTCTGGGTAAAGAGACAGAAGGAGGAACCAAGATGAAAAGGCAGTGGAAAAAGTTCCAGAGTAATGTAAATACAGATTGAATTGTTCCACTATGTTATGTATGTTCCACCCCCTGTTGTAAGATGCTAGCTTAGAAAACTGAGATTGGATGCTAGGAACAAGTTCTTTAGCATGAGGGTGGTGGAACACTGGAACAGGTTGCCCAGGGAGGTGGTTGAGGGCCCATGCCTGGAGATATTCAAGGTGAGGCTGGGCAGGGCTCTGGGCAACCTGATCTAGTGGAGGATGCCCTTTGGAGGTCCCTTCCAACCCAAACCATTCTGTGAGTCTGAACGTGCCCTGAGCAGCCTGGCAGAAGAGGGAGCAGTTGTTCCACACAAGTGCTGTCTGCAGCAGGAGTGGAAGCAGAGTGTCTGCTTTTCTCTTTCAGGACCGGTCGCCATTCCAAGTCTCTGGACACGGAGCGCTACGTGTGCGCCTTCTGTGGGGGGCAGCTGCTCCTGAGGCAGCCCCCTGGGAAGGGTGACACTCCTGCTGGGACACCTCTGACACCCTTTGCCAAGTATGTGAAAGAGAACTACGGCCTGGCTAAGAGAGAGCAGCGTGGGCTGAGTCACGGAGAGGTCATGAAAAAGCTCAGTGCTGATTTTGCTTTGAAGACGAAGCTGCAGGACTCCCTCTGACTTCTCCCCATGCTGCCCTCCTGCCTGGCACTTCAGTTGTCTATGTGAACAAGTCTAACACAAGCCTAAGCCTGTGCCTGGGGGGATTCCAGATAACTGTAATTCTTCAACATTAAATAAATCTAATAAAGGTCCCTTCTGCAATGGGCAAGAATCAGTAATGATAGAATAATTAGTGATGGTAGAAAGTCCATTGTGCTGTGCAAGCTAGGATATCCTCCTTGGACTTCAGATAAACACCACCCAAGCCAGGGAAGAGGCAGCTTGTTGTGGTTTAGTCCCAGCCAGCAATTAACCACCTGCCTGCTTGCTTGCTTCTCCCTTTTCTCCCCAACCCCTGTGGGACTGGAAGGAGAATTGGGAGAAGAAGGTAAAAGGCCATGGGCTGAAGATAAGGAGGGTTTAAGAGAACAACACAGAGAGATTAAACAACACTACTGCTGCTAACAAAAAGCTACAAAGCTGCTACTGCAATAATGTATAAAATGAGTGATGCACAATGTCCCTGCTGCCCCCAGAATCTCACTGCCCCCTGGCCACTGCTGAAATGATGGACCCTTCCCTCCCTCAGCTCCCCCCTCCCTGGCTGGGGGCCAAGACATCTGTATGGGATTGAGTACCCCAGTGGTGGGGTATCCCTGTGAGCTTCTTCTGAAAGTTATACTGAGCTGGGAGAGGAGGGGGATCTGCCCCACCCTTTTGTTCTATGCCATTTATGTCCTGCCCATCCCCTACCCTTTCCAGCTGTTTACCACTACTTTTCCTGTCATGGACACAGATAACATTCCCTTAACCTTTGCCCCACTTGTTGTTGGGTTCAGATTTGCACCCCCCACACCCCAACAATCAGATTCACCCCCTGACAGTTACCTGCAGAATAAATCACCAGCCTAGCTCAGGAAGGTTTGGAAGCAAAAGGAGGCTGTAGGTAATTACGTAAGGTGATAAGACATATACAAAACACAGTTGCAACTTATCAACAACACAAGCATGCCCCTTGTGCACCTCCCTGGGCAGCTCAGAGGGCCTGCTAGCAGTCTCCTCCCCCCTCCCTTTCCCTGGTACCTTCACAGGCACAGTAACAGTCAGTTGAGCCAGCAGAAGGTTAAAAGGGAGGTGAGGCAGGGATCAATGCAAGCAATAGCTGCAGGCAGGGCAAGAGGACGTCTGTAAAACCAAGTATAAGCTATCCAACAAACAAAGGGGGAGAGAGAAACTTCTCAGGTATTGTGTGTCCAATCCCCAGCTTTATTTACCTTTTACTCATAGTCTCTTGGAAAATTCTTACCCTTATTTTGCAGTCAGGAACCAGCTCCAATCAGTAACACTCTGCCCCTGTTATATCATCCATTGTTTGCAGTGCTACAGGCTGGGGACAGAGTGGCTGAGAGCAGCCAGGCAGAGGGACCTGGGGGTACTGGTTGACAGCAGCTGAATGTGAGCCAGCAGTGTGCCCAGGGGGCCAAGAAGGCCAAGGGCATCCTGGCCTGCATTAGGAACAGTGTGGCCAGGAGGAGCAGGGAGGTCATTGTGCCCTGTGCTCAGCACTGGTTAGGCCACACCTTGAGTCCTGTGTCCAGTTCTGGGCCCCTCAGTTTAGGAAAGATGTTGAGCTGCTGGAAGGTGTCCAGAGAAGGGCAACAGAGCTGGGAAGGGGTCTGGAGCACAGCCCTGTGAGGAGAGGCTGAGGGAGCTGGGGTTGCTTAGCCTGGAGAAGAGGAGGCTCAGGGGAGACCTTCTTGCTCTCTCCAACTCCCTGCAGGGAGGTTGTAGCCAGGAGGGGGTTGGTCTCTTCTCCCAGGCAGCCAGCACCAGAACAAGAGGACACAGTCTCAAGCTGTGCCAGGGGAGGTTGATCAGATGGTGTTGGGTGATAGATTGGACTTGATCCCAAAGGTCTTTTCTAACCTGGTTTATTCTGTATTCTGTTTGCATCAAGTCATCCATCTAATCAAGAAACCACGCCATGTGAGGAGTAGGAGAAATTCAGGTTCCAATTAATTCTCCATGCTGGCTATCTGAGGTGTAGGTCATTGCAGAGGTTCAGGAAACTGTCTCTCAGCAGATGAGATGAAAACAGATGAGATCTTCCCAGGTGACTCCGGGGTCGTCGTGCTCGTATACTGTAGATTCCTCATCGATTCTTCTTTCGGGTGCTGTGTTGTATCTGAAAAGAAGAGAAGGCTCAGAGGTGACCTCATTGTGGCCTTCCAGTATCTGAAGGGGGCCTACAAGAAGGCTGGGGAGGGACTGCTCAGGCTATCAGGTAGTGATAGGACTAGGGGGAATGGAATGAAGCTGGAGGTGGGGAGATTGAGGCTGGAGGTGAGGAGGAAGTTCTTCCCCATGAGAGTGGTGAAGCCCTGGAATGGGTTGTGCAGGGAGGTGGTTGAGGCCCTGTCCCTGGAGGTGTTTAAGCCCAGGCTGGATGGGGCTCTGGCCAGGCTGCTCTAGTGTGGGATGTCCCTGCCCATGGCAGGGGGATTGGAACTGGATGATCCTTGTGGTCCCTTCCAACCCTGACTGATACTGTGATACTAAACTCAAGAAACTCCTAATTCCCAAAGCATGACACCCACCCCTCCAGTGTGTCTGAGTTAAGGTAGTCCATGATCTTGGGGCACCATCTGTAATAACAGTCTTGTGGTACAGTGGAGATGGTGTTGGATTGCTTGTGTGCTGCATGTGCAGCTTGAGGCTGGCCTGTCTGCTGCAGCCCCTGCTCGTGATCCACACCTTTGAGATGCTGGCCTTGAGGAAGTGGCTGGTTGCCAGTTGATGAAGCCAGTTCAAGTTCTGCCACCACTGCCCTCCCTCATTGATTTGAGTGCCTCTTCCTGTAATACCAGTGGCAGGACACACTGTAGCTGTGGTGCTGATGTCACACCCTGGCAGAGCCATTTCACAACGAACATCTCAACATTTAATTCCCTGGCCCTTCTCACCCAAACTCAAATCCTCTTGAGGTGCATGTTGGACTCACCCAGCAAGTACAGCCATATCCTTGAGAAAAGCTAACCCTAATGGCCTACACCTGGGTTTGCCTTTGCCTGAGGCAGGACTGAGCTAGACCATTTCCCCTGATAGAGTCTTCACATGCATTGTGGGGACTTTCTCCCCTTCTACAGCAGGTGGTCTTTGGACTGGGCTGGGCCAGCTCAACTGGCAGATCCTCTGGTGTTAGCTAACCAGGGGGCTTGTGCCAGATGTGTATCTCTGTGTTGGGAGGTTCCACCCCCAGTTGCTCTCTGTACTTTTTAAACAGTCCATTGTAGGGTTTGATCTTCCCAAAGGCTGGTGCAGAACAGGAGCTGTGAGACACCCATTTGATGCCATGCTCCTTGGCCCAGGTGTCTCTGGGGCTATTGCAACATCTAGGCCTGAAGTGAGTTTTCCATCCTACCTCCTCTTGTGTTCTTCATGGCCATGCAGGTAAAACCACAGAGTACCTTGCAGCATGTATCATCCATGTTGCCTTGAGCTACTCCTGATAGCTGAGGTGTGGCTCATGCAGAGGGGGAGTAGGACATGTCCTCATCCCTGAAGGCTTTTATGGCCAGGCTGGATGTGGCTCTGGGCAGCCTGATGTAGTATGAGGAGTCCCTGCCCATGGCAGGGGGGTTGGAACTGGATGATCCTCGAGGTCTCTGCAGGCAGAGGCTGTGCTCTACCAGATCCCATACCCCAGACAGTTACAGCCAAACTTTTATGCCAGCAGGATATGAATATTCAAGACAGTCCTTAGGAAAAGCCTGGCTATGTAAAATAGTTCTTAGGATCCGTGTGGCGTCCGGAGCGGCTGCGCCGTGCGGGCCCGGGGTCATCCCCTCCTCCTCCTGTTGGTCATCTGGACGGAGGCAGACGTTTCCCTCTAGGCAGGATGCATGCTCCTTGTGGTACAGGTGACATAACACTGCTGGTCTCAACTGATTGCAAGCAAACATGTGGCTGTTCTTCCCACCAGCTGTTCTCTGCACACGATGTTTAATATGAATCATTGTGGTGAAGGCACATTTTTGCCCAGATACTCGTTCTTGTCCCAGCATGTGGACAGGTTTCCCCTCCTCCAGGAGGAAGAGAAAAGCCAAGGCATTAGCCAGGCCAGCACGCACCCAGCACAGGCAGTGCTCCTGCAAATGCCAAGTATGGCAGAATTCCAGCTTCACACCTTCTACAGGCTGAAGCCAGTTGTCTATGAGAGTGCCCAGTGGTCAAACCCTGCCTCGAGGACTCTGGAAGTATCACCCCAGTTGGTAAACGAGTTGCCCCCGCTTGCAGTTTGTCTCTCTATCTGCTCGAGAGAACAACTCTTGAGCCACAGCCTCTGCCATGGAGCTCATTGTTGTTAGCTTCTGTCATCCATGCACGCATACTGAAGCCTCTGCATCGTGAGCAGCACTCGTGAGGATCACCCCAGAGGGAGGACCTTCGCTGAGCCCGAGCAGCCAGTGTCGCCACAGCCAGTCGTACGACCGGGAGAGCCCAGCGTGCCCCCCGAGGGTACGATCTGCCCAGCTGTCGGGGAGAAGGGACTTGGTTGAGACTGAGTCCACACATGCCTAGCCCCGCCATAGTGGGAGAGGAGCCGCCACGTGTGCCACCCTGAGCCCTGGAACCTCGGGGAGACTAAAGCACTGTTGGTGCCTGCACTGCACCGAACCCGGGACCACTCCGAGCGTCCCGCTGTTCCCTTAAGCCCAGTAACCGAGAAGCCGCAGCTCAGCGCAGCCGCATTCTCTCCCCGAGGCTGTTTACATCAGCCCCGAGACTCGTCGCCACGGGGCCGACCCCAATAGCCATTGTTTGCTGTTGTTGTCCAACTGGGAACCTCCAAGCCCACCTACCGGCAACCATGGCCCCGCCTTGCTGAGCGAGCCGACTCCAGGGCCGACCCCACGGGCCGACCCCACCCAGGACCAATTCCTGTTGTCTGGAGGGACTCAACCGAGTCCTGAAGGGAACCTGCTTCCGAGCTAAGCCCAGGTTCCATTGCTCCCTCTCCACTGCTGCGCAGAGAGGAGACAGTAACCCAACACTGCTGTCCAACTTGACTAGGAGCCAGTCCAGCAACAGCAGCCTGCCGGACCCCCACCTTGCTACCAACAACGGCTACAGAGTATCTCCCACGTGCTCTCCATCCACTCGCACTCAGTTCAAAGCATCTGCGTCCCGCAGAGGAATCGCTGACGCATAGAAAGACATAGTATTGCTGCATATAGCCGCAAGCCGCCCACGTCCCGCCGAGTCGCCATCTAGTGGCCAAGCGGCGGAACGGCACCCTTCATTATATAAATACAGAAATAGTCTGTAGATAGTTTAATTAAGTTCTAATCGTAACACTAAGCCAGTTATGGAATGTATTTCGTGAACGTGCACTAGAACATGGATATAAATTGGTGATTCATTGGTTATTAATAATTTTATAATAAAAATAACGTTTTCATAATTCATATTTCATATTCATAAATGTAATAACCTCTTCACAATAATCATATCCTCCTTTCTCACAAGAGGAGTCTTCTCCAGAGACTGTCAAGCCTCCTGAGCTCCTTGCATCTGCCCATCCTGACCACCAAATGGTGTGACCTGGGCTTCTCCACCATGTTTGCCCTCAAGTGCCTGCCCCTGGAGCTTAGGACATGGAGAGAGGGTTCCTTTTGGTCTGCTTCTTCCAGGCTACATGGTGATGTCTCTGTCATTTTTTCCCTCTCCTGGCATTCTCTCTGTTTTTCTTCAGAGCAGCATTGTCCAGGTCTTTTCCTTCTCCTGTGTTTTCCTTCTCAGTGGCATTGTCCAGGTCTTTTCCTTCTCCCATGTTTTCCTTCTCAGTGGCATTGTCCAGGTCTTTTCCTTCTCCCATGGTTTCCTTCTGCTGTGCCAGCAGTTGCTCAGATCTTTTATACAGTTTTTAGGTATGTATATTCCAGAGAGTATGGATAGCAGTGGCCTCTGCCCATTTCCAGGACAGCTGCAGTCTGGTGAGCAATCTTTATCTGTGCATCTTCCAGAGAGTCTGCCCAATACACACCAGCTATTGTCTGGGCAAGCAGCAAAGGTGATTTTGTCTTTGTTGAGTCACATCAAGAGAGACAAGATTGAGTCTCTCACAGAAGTTGACCCCCACGCTCTAAGGAAATGGAGTGTTATTCTTGTGGGAAAAAAAGACACATTAAGAGGGATTGTTTAAAGAGGTAAAAGGACCTGGAAGTGTTCCAGGAAGCAGAGCAATAGGGGTGTCAGGGGCTCTCTTATTTGGGGACCAGAACATCTAAGGAGCCCTTGATGAAATTGAAGCTAGGTCCCTGAGGGGAAATATTTGAATTCGTAGTTGATAGAGGGGCAGACTGATCTTGCATGATGCCCCTCCCTAAAGGATGTAAAATAGGAAAAGACACAGTTCAAGTAATAGGAGCCAAAGGGGAGGGACTCTGAGCACCACTAATTCCCCAAGCAATGGTAGAATCTCAAAATAGAACAGTGAAGGATGACCTGCCTCTAGCCCCGGGGGCAGGCTGTAATCTATTGGGAAGGAATTTGCAGGTCCAGCTGAAGGTAGGAGTGGTACCCACCAACGGGATGATGCAAGCAAAGAGTCTGCATTTAACTTCAGATGATGAACACAGAATAGACCCCCGAGTGGGGCGGGGGAGGGAGCCCGGTGCAAGATCAAATGACTCCCTTGAAACTGAAATCCAAATTGTCCTGTTAGAATAAGGCAGTATCCCCTCTCGTTAGGTGTGAGAAGGGGATGAAAACCAGCGATTGATAACTTAATACAGCAGGGGACTTTGGAACCCTGTGTGTCACAGCATCACCAAGGTTGGAAGAGACCTCAAAGATCATCGAGTCCAACCTGGCACCACAGACCCCATGACTAGACCATGGCACCAAGGGCCAATGTCGAATGACTCTCTCAGTGAAGAACTTTCTCCTCACCTCGAGCCTAAATTTCCCCTGGTGCAGCTTAAGACTGTGTCCTCTTGTTCTGGTGCTGGTTGCTAGAGAGAAGAGACCAACCCCTTCCTGGCTACAACCACCTTTCAGGTAGTTGTAGAGAGCAATGAGGTCTCCCCTGAGCCTCCTCTTCTCCAGGCTAAACAATCCCAGCTCCCTCAGCCTCTCCTCACAGGGCTTGTCCCCTCATGACACCCCCATGTTGCCAGTCAAAAAGTCAGATGGGACCTATAGATCAGTTCAGGACCCCAGGGAAGTGAATAAAAGAACTATCACCCGATTCCCAGTGGTCCCCAATCCCTATACCCTGTTGAGTCAGGTGCCCCTAATTTGACTTGGTATAGTGTAATTGATCTTAAGGATGCCTTTTGGTCCTGCCCTTTAACAGAAGAAAGTAGGAATAGTTTTGCCTTTGAATGGGAGGGTCTGGAGACAGGGAGAAAGCAACAACTGCAATGGAGAGAATCGCCCCAGGAGTTCATGGAATCTCCTAATTGGTTTGGCCAAGCCTGAGAGACACTCCTCCTGGAGTCTGAGATACCCAAAGGAGTCAGAGGGATAGAATCTGTAGATGACCTGCTTCTAGTGGGGGAAATTTTGGAGCAGGTGCAAACAGCTCCTATCAACTTACTTAACTTTTTAGGCCAAAAAGGACTGAAGGTATCTAAGGGGGAACTCCAGTTTGTAGAACAAGCAGTGGAGTATTTAGCACATTGGCTAATTCAGGGAGATGAGAAATTGGATCCAGAAAGGGTGATGGGAATCCTCTCACTCCCAATCCCAAGGAGCAAAAAAGTAATTAGGCAATTGTTGGGGCTTTTAGGCTATTGTAGGTTATGGATTCCAGAATATACCTACAAGGTCAAGTTCTTGTATGCAAAACCCACTCAAGGTGTGATTAAATGGACTAAGGAGGATGAGGAAGAAGTTCAGCAAATTAAAGGAGGCTTTAATTGAAGCCCTGGGTTTGAGTTTACCCTATCTAAAAAGGCCATCCTTTCTGCTTGTCAGCATCAGAGATCAAGTAGCTCATGGAGTGCTGGCTCAGGAGTGGGGAGATAAAAAGAAACCGGTGGCCTCTTTGTCCAAACTCCTTGACCCAGTTAGTAGGGGATATGTACTGTTTTGTACTGTATTGTACTGTATTGTACTGTATTGTATTTAGGTGGGTTGGATTGGTTGATGGGTTGGACACGATGATCTTGAAGGTCTCTTCCAACCTGGTGTATTGTATTGTATTGTATTGTATTGTATTGTATTGTATGTCTGCAGGTGGTAGCTGCCTCTGCCCTCTTGGTGGAAGAGGCCAGAAAAATAACCTTTGGGGGACCACTTAGAAGTGTATCCTCCTCACAATGTAAGGGGTATCCCAGAAAATCAAAGAGTGGTTAACAGATGCCAGAATTTCAAAGAATGAAGCCACACTCTTGAATAGTGGGCAGCTGGAATTGGGAATAACTAATAGTTAGAATCCAGCCCAGTTTTTATATGGAACTCCAGAAGGAGGGAAAGGTAACCTGGTGCACAATTGTTTGGATCTTATTACTATGCAGAGTAAGGTCAGGGAGGATCTGGAAGAAACTGAGCTGGAAAAGGGGGAAAAGTTGTTTATTGACGGATCCTCTAGTCTGGAAAATGGGGAAAGACACTCAGGATATGCTGTTGTGGATGGGGAATCCATGAGGGTGGTAGAGGCTGAAAAGTTAAGCTCAGCATGGTCAGCACAGGCTTTTGCACTATATGAAGCACTGCTGTTACAGTATCACAGTATCACCAAGGTTGGAAGAGACCTCAAAGATCATCGAGTCCAACCTGTCACCACAGACCTCATGACTAGACCATGGCACCAAGTGCCACATCCAGTCCCCTCTTGAACACCTCCAGGGATGGGGACTCCAGCACCTCCCTGGGCAGCACATTCCAATGGTGAATGACTCTCTCGGTGAAGAACTTTCTCCTCACCTCCAGCCTAAACTTCCCCTGGGTGCAGCTTGAGACTGTGTCCCCTTGTTCTGGTGCTGGTTGCTAGAGATAAGAGACCAACCCCTTCCTGGCTACAACCTCCCTTCAGGTAGTTGTAGAGAGGATGAGGTCGCCCTTGAGCCTCCTCTTCTCCAGGCTAAGCAACCCCAGCTCCCTCAGCCTCTCCTCACAGGGCTGTGCTCAAGGCCTCTCCCCAGCCTCGTTGCCCTTCTCTGGACACATTCAAGTCTCTCAATGTCCTTCTTAACTGAGGGGCCCAGAACTGGACACAGGACTCAAGGTGTGGCCTAACCAATGCAGAGTACAGGGGCACAATGACCTCCCTGCTCCTGCTGGCCACACTCTTCCTAATGCAGGCCAGGATGCCCTTGGCCTTCTTGGCCACCTGGGCACACTGCTGTTGTTGCAAGGAACCGAAGGGACTGTGCTACAGACTCAGAATATGCCTGGGGGGTAGTACAGCCGCTTGGAAAAATGTGGAAAGGGGATGCATGAATACACAAAGGACTCATTAATGAGGAACTGATCACTTGAATTTTGGATGCCTTGAAGGGACCCAAAGAGATTGCAGTGGTCTATAGAGAGGACATCAAAAGGGCACAGCCATACAAATACGAGGAAACAATCTAGCTGACCCAGCCGCTAAAAGTGCGGTGAGGGAGGAAGGGAAAAGTTCAGCTATTCGAGTTGGCCATGCAAAATATTCCCCTGCTTAGCTTTTCCAACACTGAGCTGGACCTACCTATGCCTAGGATTGGGGCAGAAATGAAAGGGCAGCAGTGGGTACTGGAGGATGGACGGGAAATACTTCCTAAGGCTTGGCCCGGCGAGTCCTCCAGCGATCGCACGACCAAACTCCCGGGGGAGCCCGGGCATTGCGTGTGATCAGTTCCTACACCAATACAGACATAGAGGCATATTTGAACTGGCAAAGCAGGTTACAGCAGGCTGCCTGATCTGCCAAAAGGTCAATACAAAGGTACTGCAGAAGGCACTCCAAGGGGGAAGAAACTTAGCCTGCAGACCCTTTGAAAGAGTTGAAGTAGATTGTACGGAGTGACCTCCGATGGGCAGATGGAAATACTTGCTGGTCATCGTGGACCACTTAACTCACTGGGTAGCAGCTTACCCCACTGGAAGGGCCACGGCCCAACTTGTGGTTAAAATTCTATTGGAACAAGTAATCCCTAGATATGGGATGGTGAGGGTAATAGACTCAGAGAGAGACACACATTTTACCTCACATGTATCACAAAAATTGGTAGATGCACTGGGGATAAGATGGGAATACCATAGCCCATGGCACCCACAAGGCTCAGGCCGTGTAGAGCGTATGAACCAGACACTGAAAGAAGCACTCACTAAATCGATGTTGGAAACACAACTGCTGTGGGTAGAATGTCTGCCATGAGCTTTATTACAGGTGTGAACCCAAGATAGAACTGACACAGGCCTCTCGGCCCGTGAGATGATGTTTGGGGTACCTTATTCACCAGGAGGGAGCATCACAAACCCCGAGATACCTGAGCTAGCACTCCAAAAATGTGTAATTGCTATAGGAAAAAGGGTGGGAGAAATGAGAGAATGCTATAGGAAAAAGGGTGGGAGAAATGAGAGAACAGGGCCTGTTAGCCCAGTCTCCTGCCCTTACTTTCAAGGTACATAAAACTGAACCTGGAGATTGGGTCCTGGTTAAAACCTGGAGGGAAGAGAGTTTAACTCCACGATGGGGCAGGCCTTTTCAAGCTCCCTTAGTTACAGAAACTGCTGTGAGGATGGCCAAAAAGGGATGGACCCATGCCATGAGGATTAAGGGACCCACTGACCCCCCAAAAGAGTGGAAAATCACTTCTGAGCCCGGACCACTGAAAATCCACCTAAGGAAAACACCGGTGTAAGGCACGGGTTGGAGTTTCAGACACACAAAGGAAAATAGAGGTAGGGTGAAAGACACTAAATTAGTGGATAAAGAAAGAGAAGGAGAAGGATCTTGGGTCGCTTGTTTTACATAAAGGATGTGAGTTGGTCTGAGTGAGTGTCGAGGATGAGGAAGTTGGAGAGGGCAAGCCCAAAGCGGAGCCCCTTGCTTGCCAAAGTTCTGCCCGCCGGGAGCTGCAGCCTCACGTGGGTTGGGTATGGAAGCAAGGCCCATAATGGACCTTTCTATGTTATGCTCCTACTACTGGTAGGGATAGTACATCCCCTAGTACTGGTAGGGTTCCTCTGGACAGTAGCCCTGTCCCAAGCACAGAGTGTGCTGAATGTGTAAAGGCCACTTGGCAAGGAGGGGTAGTCACCAAAACACCAGCCTGCCATACCACTGACGAACGCAAGGCAGCTACGTCATCTGCCTGTTGTGTCACCCGGACCCACTGTGCTCACTGTAATGAGAGTGGGAGAATAACCTGCTATAATCCAAGGGAAGTCCCTTTCAAATGGTGGATGGAGGTGAGAACACTTCATAGACAAGGGAGACTAATAGGGAAAAGTGAAAGAACAACAAACCTTAGGGCTCCAGTGTGGGTAACTTTTGACACATGTGATGCAGTTGATGATGATTCTTATGCCAGTTGTGGGAGTATGAAGTGGAGAACCTACTATAGCACTCAGGACAAGTATATATGCCCAAATGGCAATCAGTGCTATAAAAATTATTGGGGAAATAAGGACTATAATTATTGTGTAGATTAGAGTTGTGTGGGATGGGCCACTTGGATGGGGAAAAATCCCCAAAGGTGTGAGGGTTTGGAGGCCAAGCTAGAAAGAGGAGAGGTGGGAGCTAAATGTAGTTCTCATACATGGAATAGAATGGAATAGAATGGAATAGAATGGAATAGAATGGAATGGAATGGAATGGAATGGAATGGAATAGAATAGAATAGAATAGAATAGAATAGAATAGAATAGAATAGAACAGAACCAGGTTGGAAGAGAGCTTTGAGATCATCGAGTCCAACCTATCACCCAACACCATCCTAATCAACTAAACCATGGCACCAAGCACCCCATCAAGTCTCTTCCTAAACACCTCCAGGGATGGTGACTCCACTACCTCCAACCTCACTATCTATAATCCTGGGGAATGGAAGAAGAAAAATATAGAAGGATATGGAATGCAAACTTATGGGCAAGGAGAAGATCCAGGGGTAGCTTTAGATATAGGGGTTAAAGAGGAATGCAGAAAAGGCTCAGAGGAAGCCCTGGGGTTCCACTCGTCTTACCAAGAGATGGAAACCAGGGTGGAGTAGACAATTCCAACCCTACCAGAAATCTGTTTGCTAGCCTCACAGCAATCACAGCCAAATCATTAAATGTAACAAGTTGTTATGTGTGTGAGGGAACAAACATGGGAGAGAGAGGGCCATGGGGGTCTATGGAAGCGAACATTTCAGACCCTAGGATCTGGAAATTGGAGAATAGCCACCAAAGACAGCAATGGGCATTGCAAACCAGCATTACTGGGCAGAATTGTTGGCAGAACCTACAGCCCCAAGGAACGTCTGTGGGGCACTCATTATGTGAAGGGGGATATTTATGGAACAGCTCCAGTTCAGATTGGGTTCTGTGGGGTTCTCTGCTGCCCGTGGCTAAAGAAGGTCAAAATTGGACCAGAGGGAGCAGCAGAGGACAGGGATCACAGTATCACAGTATCACCAAGGTTGGAAGAGACCTCCAAGATCATTGAGTCCAACCTGTCACCACAGACCCCACGACTAGACCATGGCACCAAGTGCCACATCCAGTCCCCTGTTGAGCACCTCCAGGGATGGGGACTCCACCACCTCCCTGGGCAGCACATCCCAATGGTGAATGACTCTCTCGATGAAGAACTTTCTCCTCACCTCCAGCCTCAACTTCCCCTGGCGCAGCTTGAGACTGTGTCCTCTTGTTCTGGTGCTGGTTGCTAGAGAGAAGAGACCAACCCCTTCCTGGCTACAACCTCCCTGCAGGTAGTTGTACAGAGCAAGAAGGTCTCCCCTGAGCCTCCTCTTCTCCAGGCTAAACAACCCCAGCTCCCTCAGCCTTTCCTCATAGGGCTGTGCTCAAGGCCTCTCCCCAGCCTTGTTGCCCTTCTCTGGACACCTTCAAGTGTCTCAATGTCCTTCTTAAAGCGAGGGGCCCAGAACTGGACACAGGACTCAAGGTGTGGCCTAACCAATGCAGAGTACAGGGGCACAGTGACTTCCCTGCTCCTGCTGGCCACACTGTTCCTGATGCAGGCCAGGAGGCCATTGGCCTTCTTGGCCCCCTGGGCACACTGCTGGCTCATGTTTAGGTCACAGGATGGCAAGGCCCTGATGGGTATTACTGGATTTGTGGCAAACTGGCCTATGCAGCCCTACCTAAAAATTGGACAGGTCATGTGTCTTGGGAGCCATCAGACCCAGCTTTTGCCTGCTACCCATATCCAAAGGGGAGAGGTTGGGTGTACCTTGATATATTAAACCGGATGAATTAGTGCGACCTGAAAGGGATGCCAGGAGGCTTCACATTGGTAATTGGAAAGAAAATGAATGGCCACCTGAGCGAATGATTGACTATTATGATCCTGCCAGCTGGGCAGAAGATGGCTCCTGGGGGTATAGAACCCCCATCTATATGCTTAACAGCATTATGAGGTTGCAGGCAGTGGCAGAGATAATAGTAAATAAAACAGGAGAGGCTCTTAGTCTGGGGGCTAAACAAAACACAGCAATGAGAACAGCGATATATAAGAATAGACTGGCCCCAGACTGTTTATTGGCTCAAGAAGGAGGGGGTCTGTGGAAAATTCAGTCTCTCCAATTGATGCCTCAAAATTGATGATGAAGGAAAAGCAATGGTTACACTGATTATGGAGAGGAGAAAGGTCTTAATTTGTGCATTGAACTGAAGTCCTTACCAGTGAGACTCGAAGTCGTCTTGGCCCTCCAAGTTCCTTACCTTCTTCTTAATTATAGGTATTTTCTTGGTATCGATAAAGACAGAATTCTCCTACAGACAATAAAAATCAGTCATTTAGCAGGGCTTAAAGTCTCTGTCCCCTCACACTCTGGCACACTGGTGCTCAGGAAACACAGGAACAAGCTCCACTCTCTGCCTTCTCCCTAGAACTGTCAGGTGGCCTTAAGAACAAACCAAAAAAGACACTTCAGGACTTTGATCCTGAATTCAGCACTCTGGAGAGCCCTTGGGCAGCTTCCCGGGAAGGGCCCAGCTGCTAAGCTTTGTTTAAAAACCACCACCAACAACAAAACCGCAACGCAGAATGTAACAGACCCCACCACACACACACACTCTTCTCAAGCCTGATCCTCCGTTTCTGATGCCAAGGAGAAGCTGCGCTGCCCCCCGCAGCACTTTGCCTCCATGACGCCGGCGCGTTCGCCTTGGCTCCAGCAGAAGGGCTTCTTGTCACTGGGGGAACTGAAGAGGAAGAAACAGGCATTTCCCAGCAGCTGGGAAACCTCAAGGCCCAGCCCTTCATCCCAGCTGCTGTACAGACTGGTTTCATCAGCCCCTGACACATCCATGGCTGATACAGACAGGAGGAGGGTTCTGTACGCAGGACGTTGGCGTCGGCTGCTCCGAGCGGGTCACCCTCTGTGGGCAGTGCTGGTGCAGGCTAAGGCAGGGCTTGCCCGAGGCCTCTGCCTGCACTTGGAGTTCAGGAAGAGACTTAGAGGCCTTGGAGACAGATTTAGACTGGGCAGCTTAGAAGACTTTTCACAAAGCCAAAGCTGCTTCCCCAGGCTCCTGGGAAGCACAAATGACAACCAGCAGTGTGTGTCCAGGAGTGATCCCCAAGCCCAGCTCTGACCCTCATTCTCTCAGTACCATTTGGTGACATGACAGCAGCGCAGGGCTGAGAGCCTGCACCGAGTTCTCTGCCCAGGGCACCTGCAGCAGAGCAGTGACACGCTGCAAACAGCAGCCTCACAAGGCTGGCTTCAGGGTTTTTAGCAGAAACACACCGTGATGAAGGAATTCCAAACAACTCAGGAGGGAAAGTGCAAATTCCTTTGGGTGAGCAGCTGAGAACATTCTCGAGCAGGACAAGGCAGGGGGCAGGCCTGTGCAGACCTCCTGACAAAGCTTGGCTAGAAAGTGGCATCCCCTGGCAGGTACCCATGAGATAAATGACAGGGTGCAGCTGTCCCAGGATTTCACTCTCCTGCCTGTCAGCAATTAAAGTGGAGAACAAGAGAGATGAGCTGCAGGAGCCTGCTCACAAGATTTCAGCTGTCATGCTGTGTTTCTTGCCTCCATAAAATGGTTTTGTGTGGAAGACGACGGAAGCGTTGCAGGCAGGCTTGGAGCAATCAGTGCTGCACTCTCCCCCGAGTTCTACCCACGGCAGAGTGAGACCAGACCTGCAGTTACAGAGAGGCAGATAATGTGTGTGTCACCCTTTAAACAATAAATAGAAAGCATGAAATAATCAGCATAACCATTAGGAAAGGTCAACAGGTAGTGTTCATCATAGTCTGTGCCATCCCTGCTGTGCCTGCAGCGCCTGCCTGTCCACAAGGAGTCCATGTCCTGTGCCATCCCTCCCCGCCTGCCACGCCTGCCTGTCCATGAAGACTCAATGACCTGTGCCATTCCTGCCCGCCTGCTGTGCCTGCCTGTCCACAAGGCATCGGTGACATAGAATAGAATAGAATAGAATAGAATAGAATAGAATAGAATTAACCAGGGTGGAAAAGACCTCGGAGATCATCAAGTCCAACCTATCACCCAGCACCATCTGATCAACTAAACCATGGCTCCAAGTGCCTCATCCAGGCTCTTCCTAAACACCTCCAGGGATGGGGACTCCACCACCTCCCTGGGCAGCACATTCCAATGGCCAATCTCTCTTGCTGGGAAGAACTTCTTCCTAACATCCAGCCTAAACCTCCCTGGCACAGCTTGAGACTGTGTCCTCTTGTTCTGGTGCTGGGTGCCTGGGAGAAGAGACCAACCCCCACCTGGCTACAACCTCCCTTCAGGGAGTTGTAGAGAGCAAGAAGGTCTCCCCTGAGCCTCTTCTTCTGCAGGCTAAGCAACCCCAGCTCCCTCAGCCTCTCCTCACAGGGCTGTGCTCCAGACCCCTTCCCAGCTCTGTTGCCCTTCTCTGGACACCTTCCAGCAGCTCAACATCTTTCCTAAACTGAGGGGCCCAGAACTGGACACAGGACTCAAGGTGTGGCCTAACCAGTGCTACCATGTGCCATCCCTGCCTGCCTGCCGTGCCTTCCTGCCCGCGAGGAGTCAGAGAGCTGTGCCCGCCAGCGTGCCCTGCCTCCCTGCCCTGGGGTGCACTTGAGAGAGCTGCAGTCCCGCCTGGCCCTGCTCCCTTCCCTGACTGCCCCATCACAGCTCCACCACCGCGGGATCGGTTTTGCAGCCTAATTAACCCTTTTAGACACTGGACACTGGACTTTTAGACACTTTGAGTCTTCATTCTGTTCCCGAGGATACAGAAGTCAGTCACGTTAAAGGTCCAATTGGGCATCAATCAGAAGTTAAGCTCAGCTTCACCCAGCACCGGCTGGAACGCAACGGGGTTTAGCTACTGCCAAATCACCCTTAGCTGGATCGTGACAACACCCTCCTGAAGGGTCCTGGTGAAGGGAAGGGGAAAACCAAAAGTGAGAGCGACCGGCGGGAGCAGCCCAGCGAAGCATGCGGCTGCAGGTTGCGGGGGTGCTCGTTGTGATGCCTCTGCTCTGTCCCCGCTACCTCCCTTCGGCGCCAGTGTCCTGCCGGCGTTCCTCTACCCGGGTCCTGCCCCCTCCTGCCGCTGCTTCCCCGCCTCACGCTGCTGGGGGGGAGCCTTGCCCTGTGCTGGGCACTGCCTCTGGCCCCACGGCCATGTGTAAGTGACCACTGCAGCCTCCGCGGTGCCCTGCACAGCAGGATAGGGTGATGGGGGGTAGGGTGGCGTGGAATGGAGGAGAATTCGGGGGGTGGGGGAGGCATGGCCAGGAGTGGCTTAGTGTAAGGTGGGAGCCAAGCTGTCTTCACAAATCCCTGCCTCTCTCCCATCTGCCTGCAGAAGTTCCTCTACAAAATGTGCTGACCAGAACTGAAAAGCGGCGATGACTCCTGAAGGACCAGAGCTGAACGTTCCTGATGCTGAGGGACATTGGGAGTCCCTCAGAAGTCGCCGCTGGGCCAGCCTCTGCCTCCAGATGCGCTGCTACGGTCGGGCTGGCTTCGTGCTCGGAGCCGTGAGGGCGGAACCGAGGCAGAGATGGAGAAAGGCGGAGTGAGGTGGTGCTGCCCTTGGAGCCTTGTCCTGCCGCCCCTCACGCTCGGCTTTGAGCCGCGCTGGGGCTCTTGGCGCTGCCGAAGGCAGACACCGCGTGTGTGTACAGGCCGGCTGTGCCCGGCCCTGGCAGCAGCCTTGGCTCTCGGCGTGTCCTAGCAGCAGCCCCTCCTGCGCTGAGGCTGAGGCTTGGCGAGTCGGGGCCGCGGGCTCAGCACGGTGTTACCAGGTGCTCCAAACCCCCCTTCCCCACCTCCATCAGCAGAGATTTGATGGGGGGAGACAAAAGCTCGAAATTCCCTTCCCCTCCTGCTGAGGGCCAGGTGAAAAGGCTCCATTCTTCCTTTCACAGGTATTCAGCCATGGGGGGAAGCCTGCACTGGGGTTTGGAGCTGGGTTGGGCTGGGTTCTTCATGCCCAGGATATATTGGCACTGGACACATTGTGTAGGAAGATCTTCACTGGAGTGATGAGGGAGCAGTCTGGGCTCTCATTTCTGCATCAGTTTTGGTGCTCATTGTGGACTGGCTCTGCTCTCGCTCTGGATTCGTGGTGAAATTGGGCAGATCAGCACTCGGAGCTGGCTTCTCCCCAGACTTGCCTGCCCTGGGGTCCTGCTCCCTGCCTGCTGCTGGAGTGACCCTGCCTGCCCTGGGGTCCTGCTCCCTGCCTGCTGCTGGAGTGACCCTGCCTGCCATAGAACTGCAGCTGTCAGCTGGCACAGGCCGGCAGTGTGGCTCTGTTTGCACTGCTCAGACAGTGCTGCTGCTCGAGTTCTGCCTCGTGGCAGCTGTGTCTAGAATAGAATAGAATAGAATAGAATAGAATAGAATAGAATAGAATAGACCAGGTTGGAAGAGACCTTCGAGATCACTGAGTCCAACCCATCAACCAATCCAACACCACCTAATCAACTAAACCATGGCACTGAGCACCCTATCAAGTCTCCTCCTAAACACCTCCAATGATGGTGACTCCACCACCTCCCCAGGCAGCACATTCCAATGGGCAATCACTCTGTGTTGAACTTCTTTCTAACATCCAGCCTAAACCTCCCCTGGCACAGCTTGAGACTGTGTCCTCTTGTTCTGGTGCTGGCTGCCTGGGAGAAGAGACCAACCTCTGCCTGTCTACAACCTCTCTTCAGGCAGTTGTAGAGAGCAATAAGGTCACCCCTCAGTCTCCTCCTCTCCAAGCTAAGCAACCCCAGCTCCCTCAGCCTCTCCTCATAGGGCTGTGTTCCAAACCCCTCACCAACTTTGTTGCCCTTCTCTGGACACCTTCCAGCAAGTCAACCTCCTTCCTAAACTGAGGGGCCCAGAACTGCTACAGGTGGGGTGAAGCTGTTTTGTGCCTTAGCCTTTTCCATTTCCTGAACTCTCTAAATTGTACTAAAGTTGCCCAGAAGCATCCTGGTAGCATTGGCGACAGACCAGAACCTGACAATCAAATCTAACTCCTTTGTACCTCATTTGGGGGCGGGGTTTGGGGGGAAACAATTACCTGCAATTACCTACAATTACCATTGTGATGCGATGCCCGGAGGCCACTGTGATGCCACGCCCAGAGGCCATTGTGATGCCACGCCCAGAGGCCATTGTGATGCCATGCCCAGAGGCCATTGTGATGCCATGCCCAGAGGCCACTGGTGCGGTGCCCGGAGGGTATTTAAGGAGCTCTGTCCCCTGGGATGCCACTCCCAGAGGAGCAGCTCTCAGGAGCAGCATCTCCCCTGGGTGCCCTGGGCAGCTCTGTGCCAGCAGAGGCCTCGGGTTCCACGCCTTGAGCGAGCAAACAGGGTGAGGTGTGAGGAACGTGCTGAGGCTTGGCCATCCAGCATGGGGGTGAGAGCATCCTCCCAGCAGGAGGCCAGGGCTTCCCTGCCCACACTCACCGGCTGTGACTCCGCTACTCAGACGGAGTGCTGGCTGCCTCACCCTGCCAGCCGAGCGCCGAAGAGGGAGCTCTGCCTCCCCTCCGGGCCTGTGCCAGTCTCAGGTGGCAGCACACGCTCGGAGCAGGACAGAGAAAGCCGTGAAGCTTTAGAGGAGCTTCAGTGCATGGTGAAGGAGCTGAGTGAGAGGGTGAGCAGGGGCAATGGGAGAGGACGCTGAGGTGCTCAGCGCCTGGCACTTTGGGACAGGGTTCCGTGCCCGTGCTGGGCTTGGCTTGAGGGTTGGACGCAATCATCTTAAAGGTCTTTTCCTCCCAAAACGATTCCAGGACTCCATGGTACTGTGCCCATGGACAAGGAGGTGAATGCCTGCTGCCAGCCCACCAAGGGGCTGCAGAGCCAGCAGGGTAGGGGTGGGGAGCAGGCAGGAGGAGATGGATGGGCACGGGGGGGGCTACTCTGGGAGTGGGAGTGCCAGGGCCTGGGGGTGTCAGGGGAGCAAGGCTGCAGGAGCTTCACAATGGCAAGGGCCCTTCTCCTCACACAGCCTCTCCTCACCTTCTCTTGCAGAGTGACAGCCTGGTAGTAGAGTTGCTGACACTGCTCAGCACTCAGAGCAGCGAGCCCACTGTGCCAGCCTTGCCACCTGACCCCAGCTCCAGCGAGGCTTTTTTGGATGCAGAGGACTTCATAGTGAAGAACATCACACGCCAGGCTAAGCTCATGGTTCAGCAGGAGGAGCAGCAAGACCTGGAGTCCTCTGATGCAGCTGAGTGCCTTGAGGGGGACACCATGGGCGGCCAGGCTGTGCTCCTGCTTCAGCCCCAGCAGCAACAACAAGG
The DNA here is from genome assembly GCA_015227895.2 of Colaptes auratus. Classification (NCBI taxonomy): domain Eukaryota; kingdom Metazoa; phylum Chordata; class Aves; order Piciformes; family Picidae; genus Colaptes; species Colaptes auratus. The sequence continues at coordinate 1,789,239 of CM037644.1, forward strand.
AGCAGTCCAAAGTTTGCAGGCACCAAGTGCAGCAAGCTCTGTGGCAGCCCCTCAGGACACCAGGGAGGGTCCATGGGCTGCAGAGAGCAGCACAGCCCCTCTCACTCCTGCAGAAGAGCAGGAAAAGGCCACCTCAGCTTCTCCTGTGCTGGCTGAGGAAGGCACAGCAGCGGAGAGCCAGGAAGCTGCTCTGCACAAGGCCCAAGCCCAGCACGGGCTGCTCCTGGGTTCTGAGAACCAGGCTGTGAGCTGTGCTGAGATCCTTGCCCAGGAGCTGAAGGAAGAGACTCTCGTGGCCCAAAGTTTGCCAACAGGAGGAATGACTCCAGTAGCCTCTCAGGACACAATGGAGAGCCTGGAAGATGCTCTGGAGAACCTCAGTCTCCACAGTGACCTTTCATCGGACTCCAACACTGAAGTCACAGGCGGTACCAAGATCTTTGCCCAGGAGCTGCAGGAAGAGACTCTCATGGCCCAAAGTTTGCCAACAGCAGGGATGACTCCAGCAGCCCCTCAGGACGCAATGGAGAGCCAAGGACCTGCTCTGCACAAGGCCCAAGTCCAGCACGGGCTGCTCCTGGACTCAGAGAACAACGCTGTGGGATGTGCTGAGATCTTTGTCCAGGAGCTGGAGGAAGAGACTCTCATGGCCCAAAGTTTGCCAACAGCAGGAATGACTCCAGCAGCCCCTCAGGACACAACGGAAAGCCTGGAAGATGCTCTAGAGAACCACAGAGTCCACAGTGGACTTTTACTGGACTCCAACAAAGTTGTGGGATGTGCTGAGAGCTTTGCCCAGGAGCTGCAGGAAGAGACTCTCATGGCCCAAAGTTTGCCAACAGCAGGAATGACTCCAGCAGCCCCTCAGGACACAATGGAGAGCCAAGGACCTGCTCTGCACAAGCTCACAGCCAGCAGGTGCTCACTTGCACTGGATGCAGACAACAAGATCGTGGGCAGAGCCCAGCTAGCCCCGGCTGGGCAGCGCCGTCCCTCCCGCTTCAGGAGGGCACTGAGGGCCCTGCGCAGGGCTTTCCGTGCTGTCAGCTGCAACAGGGCACAGCCAGAGGAGTAGCAGCCACTGCTGGTGCCAGGCAGCTCCTCACAGATGGCACCACACAGCCCACAGCCTGCAGCATCCAGAGGCAGTGGCACGGGGGGGTGGGTGGGTGGGGTGTCCCGTGCCAGTGGGCAGAGCTGGGGAGCTCCTCTGCTCCCTTGGGCTGTGCCCACACCTCCTGCACTCCAGCGCTTTCCTGGCTGCGACCTCCACTGCCATCGCTCCCTGGTGCCCATATGGGCACTGAGCCTGAGCCTTGGACTGTCCCAGCAGCAACCTGCCTGGATCCCCTCCAGTTCCCTTCCCAGCCTCCCCTCTCTGCTTGTTCTTGATAATCTTGTCTTGTTAATACCTTAGATTTAGTTCTTGTTGATATCTTCTTGTTAAGATGTTAGGTGCAGCTCTTGTTAAGATGTTAGGTGCAGCTCTTGTTAAGATGTTAGGTGCAGTTCTTGTTAAGATGTTAGGTGCAGCTCTTGTTAAGATGTTAGGTGCAGTTCTTGTTAAGATGTTAGATGCAGCTCTTGTTAAGAGGTCAGATTGAAGGCAAGGCAAGGGAGTCCACACAGAGAGCCAGGGAGGGTTCGGTGGCCTGGCTGTAGCCTCACCCCTGCAACCAGCAGGGCTCTGGGGATCATTGTGTCACAGCCATGGGCGTCCCTGTCGCAGTGCAGGGGTAAGGGTGACGGCCAAAGCGCTGAAGGTGAATGCAAGCGGAGCGTAGAGACAAGAGGCTGCGTTGATTCTAGCCAGCCACACACATGTGCATGTGTTATGTCAGTGTGGCTGTGCCTGACTGGGTAACAAACGTTGCTCATGATTCTCATTGCTCAGGGATAGCATTGCTACAGTTATTGCTGAGCTAAGGCCAGGTTTCTTCTTCTTGCAGTTTCTCAGCCTTAAACAAACTACACATTCTTCTCAGGGGCTTCCCAGACATTCTGAGGTACACAGCAATGTATTCATCCGCAGGGACATCACAACATTTTCTCATGGAGGCACAGCAATACTTTCGAGGTCAATCTCTTCTTGGCCCATCAAAGGGTCCACAGATTCATCACAGTTTCCCACACATCCCCATGGCAACATGCCAATGGTGTGGGCAGGGCTCTGTGGTGGGGTTCTGGCCACACCTGGAGGCCACTGTGATGGCCAGAACGTATTTAAGGAGCTCTGTCCCCTGGGATGCCACTCCCAGAGGAGCAGCTCTCAGGAGCAGCATCTCCCCTGGGTGCCCTGGGCAGCTCTGTGCCAGCAGAGGCCTCGGGTTCCACGCCTTGAGCGAGCAAACAGGAGAGTGCTGAGGCTTGGCCACCCAGCATGGGGGTGAGAGCATCCTCCCAGAAGGAGGTCAGGACACAATGGAGAAACTGGAAGCTGTTGTGCACAACCTCAGAGTCCACAGTGGACTTTTACTGGACTCCAACAATAAAGCCGTGGGCTGTGCTGAGATCTTTGCCCAGAGGCTGGAGGAAGAGAATCTCATGGCCCAAACAGCAGGAATGACTCCTGAATGAATGAATGAGGCATGAATGCTGCTCCTGAGAGCTGCTCCCAACAGCAGGGATGACTCCAGCAGCCCCTCAGGACACGATGGAGAGCCAAGGACCTGCTCTGCACAAGGCCCAAGTCCAGCACGGGCTGCTCCTGGACTCAGAGAACAACGCTGTGGGATGTGCTGAGATCTTTGTCCAGGAGCTGGAGGAAGAGACTCTCATGGCCCAAAGTTTGCCAACAGCAGGGATGACTCCAGCAGCCCCTCAGGACACAATGGAGAGCCTGGAAGATGCTCTAGAGAACCAGAGTCCACAGTGGACTTTTACTGGACTCCAACAAAGTTGTGGGATGTGCTGAGAGCTTTGCCCAGGAGCTGCAGGAAGAGACTCTCATGGCCCAAAGTTTGCCAACAGCAGGAATGACTCCAGCAGCCCCTCAGGACACGATGGAGAGCCAAGGACCTGCTCTGCACAAGCGCACAGCCAGCAGGTGCCCACTTGCACTGGATGCAGACAACAAGATCGTGGGCAGAGCCCAGCTAGCCCCGGATGGGCAGCGCCGTCCCTCCCGCTTCAGGAGGGCACTGAGGGCCCTGCGCAGGGCTTTCCGTGCTGTCAGCTGCACCAGGGCACAGCCAGAGCAGTAGCAGCCACTGCTGGTGCCAGGCAGCTCCTCACAGATGGCACCACACAGCCCACAGCCTGCAGCATCCAGAGGCAGTGGCACGGGGGGTGGGTGGGGGTGGGGTGTCCCGTGCCAGTGGGCAGAGCTGGGGAGCTCCTCTGCTCCCTTGGGCTGTGCCCACACCTCCTGCACTCCACTGCTCACCGGGCTGAGGCAAAAAGGTCATCATGGAGAGGTGGTCTGCAGCTGAGTGCCTTGAGGGGGACACCATGGGCGGCCAGGCTTGCTCTGCTTCAGCCCCAGCAGGAACAACAAGGAGCAGTCCAAAGTTTGCAGGCACCAAGTGCAGCAAGCTCTGTGGCAGCATCATGGAGAGACCATGGGCTGCAGAGAGCAGCACAGCCCCTCTCACTCCTGCAGAAGAGCAGGAAAAGGCCACCTCAGCTTCTCCTGTGCTGGCTGAGGAGGGCACAGCAGCGGAGAGCCAGGAAGCTGCTCTGCACAAGGCCCAAGTCCAGCATGGGCTGTTCCTGGACTCCAAGAACAAGGCTGTGAGCTGTGCTGAGATCTTTGCCCAGGAGCTGGAAGAAGAGACTCTCGTGGCCCAAAGTGTGCCAACAGCAGGAATGACTCCAGCAGCCCCTCAGGACACGATGGAGAGCAAGGACCTGCTCTGCACAAGCTCACAGCCAGCAGGTGCCCACTTGCACTGGATGCAGACAACAAGATCGTGGGCAGAGCCCAGCTCGCCCCGGCTGGGCAGCGCCGTCCCTCCCGCTTCAGGAGGGCACTGAGGGCCCTGTGGCAGCCCCTCAGGACACCAGGGAGGGTCCATGGGCTGCAGAGAGCAGCACAGCCCCTCTCACTCCTGCAGAAGAGCAGGAAAAGGCCACCTCAGCTTCTCCTGTGCTGGCTGAGGAGGGCACCGCAGCGGAGAGCCAGGAAGCTGCTCTGCACAAGGCCCAAGCCCAGCACGGGCTGCTCCTGGACTCAGAGAACAAGGCTGTGAGCTGTGCTGAGCTCAGCATGCAGCAGCAGCACAACCTCACAGCCAAGGCCATGGGGCAGACATGGTGTCCCCAGCAACAGCAGACATTTTCCTTTCTATTTAGTTCATTTGTCTTTGACAAAATTCAGGAGGAGGACAACTTGAAGCTATTTTGTGATGCTTTTGCTCTTTGGGTTAAGATATTCCTGTAGTTAAAATATATTTACTTTTAACCCCCAAATGTGTTGTTTGTTTGTCCTGCTTTGGTGGTTGCTTTGTTTGTTTAATTGCCTGCCAGCAATAACCATATCAGAATATAGCTGGGTGCTTTTATTTATCTAGGTTGGACTACAAATCACAGAGCTGACTGCTGTTCCAGTGCTGAGCCTGTTCCAGTGCTCTGTGACCCTCACAGTAAAGTTCTTCCTGATGCAGAGGTGGAACCTCCTGTGCTGTAGTTTCCATCCATTGCCCCTTGGCCTATCATAGGGCACAAGTGGGCAGAGGCTGTCCCTGTCCCTTCCTTCCTGACCCCCAGCCCTCAGATATTGATAAACATTTGTTAAATCCCCTCTCAGCCTTCTCCTCTCTAGACTAAACTGCCCCAGGGCTCTCAGCCTCTCCTCCCCAGGCAGTGCTCCAGTCCCTTCAGCATCCTTGTAGCCCTCCCTTGGGCTCTCTCCAGCAGATCCCTGTCCCTCCTGAACTGGGGAGCCCAGAGCTGGATGCAATATTCCAGGTGAGGTCTCAGCAGAGCGGAGTAGAGGGGGAGGAGAACCTCCCTGGCTCTGCTGGACACACTCCTCTGAATGCCCCCCAGGACCCCACTGGCCTTCTTGGCCCCCAGGGCACATTGCTGTCCCATGCAGAACTTGTCCACCAGCACTCCCAGGTCCTTCTCCCCAGAGCTGCTCTCCTGCAGATCACTTCCTGACCTGTGGTGCTGCAGTTTATTCTTCCTGCCCAGGTGCCCTTGTCCTTTTTGAACCCTCTCTCACTGCTGGCCATTCTCAGCCTCTAACCCAGGGTCTCAACCTTTCCTTTTATGGTACCTGTCTGTAGTGAGTTATTTCAGGACATAACAGAAAGTTTGTCAAGGTTTCTTCCATCAGGTTCCTTTTCTCTGACAGGCAGTGTCACTTGCCCAGACCATGATGAACACTGCCTGTTGACCTTTCCTAATGGTTATGCTGATTATTTCATGCTTTCTATTTATTGTTTAAAGGGTGACACACACATTATCTGCCTCTCTGTAACTGCAGGTCTCACTCTGCCGTGGGTAGAACTCGGGGGAGAGTGCAGCACTGATTGCTCCAAGCCTGCCTGCAACGCTTCCGTCGTCTTCCACACAAAACCATTTTATGGAGGCAAGAAACACAGCATGACAGCTGAAATCTTGTGAGCAGGCTCCTGCAGCTCATCTCTCTTGTTCTCCACTTTAATTGCTGACAGGCAGGAGAGTGAAATCCTGGGACAGCTGCACCCTGTCATTTATCTCATGGGTACCTGCCAGGGGATGCCACTTTCTAGCCAAGCTTTGTCAGGAGGTCTGCACAGGCCTGCCCCCTGCCTTGTCCTGCTCGAGAATGTTCTCAGCTGCTCACCCAAAGGAATTTACACTTTCCCTCCTGAATTGTTTGGAATTCCTTCATCACGGTGTGTTTCTGCTAAAAACCCTGAAGCCAGCCTTGTGAGGCTGCTGTTTGCAGCGTGTCACTGCTCTGCTGCAGGTGCCCTGGGCAGAGAACTCGGTGCAGACTCTCAGCCCTGCGCTGCTGTCATGTCACCAAATGGTACTGAGAGAATGAGGGTCAGAGCTGGGCTTGGGATCACTCCTGGACACACACTGCTGGTTGTCATTTGTGCTTCCCAGGAGTCTGGGGAAGCAGCTTTGACTTTGTGAAAAGTCTTCTAAGCTGCCCAGTCTAAATCTGTCTCCAAGGCCTCTAAGTCTCTTCCTGAACTCCAAGTGCAGGCAGAGGCCTTGGGCAAGCCCTGCCTTAGCCTGCACCAGCACTGCCCAGGGAGGGTGACCCGCTCGGAGCAGCCGACGCCAACGTCCTGCGTACAGAACCCTCCTCCTGTCAGTATCAGCCATGGATGTGTCAGGGGCTGATGAAAGCAGTCTGTACAGCAGCTGGGATGAAGGGCTGGGCCTTGAGGTTTCCCAGCTGCTGGGAATGCCTGTTTCTTCCTCTTCAGTTCCCCCAGTGACAAGAAGCCCTTCTGCTGGAGCCAAGGCGAACGCGACGGCGTCATGGAGGCAAAGTGCTGCGGGGGGCAGCGCAGCTTCTCCTTGGCATCAGAAACGGAGGATCAGGCTTGAGAAGAGTGTGTGTGTGTGGTGGGGTCTGTTACATTCTGTGTTGTGGTTTTGTTGTTGTTGTTGGTTTTTAAACAAAGCTTAGCGGCTGGGCCCTTCCCGGGAAGCTGCCCAAGGGCTCTCCAGAGTGCTGAATTCAGGATCAAAGTCCTGAAGTGTCGTTTTTGGTTTGTTCTTAAGGCCACCTGACAGTTCTAGGGAGAAGGCAGAGAGTGGAGCTTGTTCCTGTGTTTCCTGAGCACCAGTGTGCCAGAGTGTGAGGGGACAGAGACATTAAGCCTGGCTAAATGACTGATTTTTATTGTCTGTAGGAGAAATCTGTCTTTATCTATACCAAGAAAATACCTATAATTAAGAAGAAGGCCAAGGAACTTGGCCTGTGGATGTGGTCTACCTGGACCTCAGCAAGGCCTTTGACACCATCCCCCACAGCAAACTCCAGCCAGCTGGCAGCCAGGCACCAGTGGTGTGCCCCAAGGATCAGTGCTGGGCCCCATGCTCTTCAACATCTTTATTGATGATCTGGATGAGGGCATTGAGTCCATCAGCAGTAAATTTGCAGATGACACCAAGCTGGGGGCAGGAGTTGATCTGCTGGAGGGCAGAGAGGCTCTGCAGAGGGACCTGGACAGGCTGGACAGATGGGCAGAGGCCAAGGGCAGGAGATTGAACACATCCAAGTACCGGGTTCTGCACATTGGCCACAGCAACCCCAGGCAGTGCTACAGGCTGGGGTCAGAGTGGCTGGAGAGTGGCCAGGCAGAGAGGGACCTGGGGGTACTGGTGGATGGTAGGCTGAACATGAGCCTGCAGTGTGCCCAGGCAGCCAAGAAGGCCAATGGCATCCTGGCCTGCATCAGGAAGAGTGTGGCCAGCAGGAGCAGGGAAGTCATTGTGCCCCTGTACACTGCACTGGTTAGGCCACACCTTGAGTCCTGTGTCCAGTTCTGGGCCCCTCAGTTTAGGAAGGAGGTTGACTTGCTGGAAGGTGTCCAGAGAAGGGCAACGAAGTTGGTGAGGGGTTTGGAACACAGCCCTGTGAGGAGAGGCTGAGGGAGCTGGGGTTGCTTAGCCTGGAGAAGAGGAGACTGAGGGTGACCTTATAGCTCTCTACAACTACCTGAAGGGAGGTTGTAGCCAGGCAGAGGGTTGGTCTCTTCTCCCAGGCAGGCAGCACCAGAACAAGAGGACACAGTCTCAGGCTGTGCCAGGGGAGGTTTAGACTGGATGTTAGGAAGAAGTTCTATACAGAGAGAGTGATTGCCCATTGGGATGTGCTGCCCGGGGAGGTGGTGGAGTCACCTTCATTGGAGGTGTTCAGGAGGAGACTTGCTGGGGTGCTTGGTGCCATGGTCTAGTTGTTTGGGTGGGTTGGATTGGTTGATGGGTTGGATGGGATGATCTTGAAGGTCTCTTTCAACCTGGTTTATTGTATTGTATTGACTTCGAGTCTCACTGGTAAGGACTTCAGTTCAATGCACAAATTAAGACTTTTTCTTTTAAGGCTCAAGTGTGTAGTAGAGTCCAGGTCATGCTACACTTAATCCATGGTCACCTGTGCTCCTCATGAGCCTGCACTGCAGGACAGAGCCAAGCTACAAAATCAGGCTGCTGGGTTAAGGGGGAACAGGAGACCTGGAATTCTTGGCCACATGCTCCTGGGCACCAAATGTTCCAGGGAGGGTCGGAGCACTTTGCTACAGCCTCATCAGTGCTGGCACGAGACTGTGCAGAGGTGGTTTGACAGATACTGGGGGGTTGATACAGTTGTGGTTTAACAGGTATTGGGGGGTTGATAAAGTGAGAGCTACCCTAATGCAAACCAGCTAACAGCCACTAGTGTGTTTTTTCCAATCTTGTAGCACTTTGACCTCAAGTTGTAGGTTACATCCTTCCATAAGCTTGCAAGAGAAAGGGGAATAGTGCGTAAGAGAAGCAGAGACGTCGATGCAGCCACAGCAGCAAAGCACTCACTGGAAGAGAGGCAGTCTTTGCCTCAGTGCTTTTTGCATCTCAGGAGAACGCCAGGAGTGGCATTGTGCCCTGCTAGTAGTGCCAGGCCAGGCTCCTGAGATGATGGTTCCTGGCCCTGAGCCTGCCGGGACTGTCCCCCAGGCATGCAGCTGCCCTGCCGAGAGGCCATCGTGCTGCGTCCTGCTGCCGGGGAGCCTTTTCCTCTGAAATGTTACTAAACTGCCTGTGCACTCCCAGACTGTGGTGCATTTGGGGGCAGGGGCTTCAAGAAGCACCCCCCACCGACTGAAGCCGCTGGGCGCTGCTTCCCCGCCTCACGCTGCGGGCGGGAGGCTGTCCGGGACCCCGTGCCCTGAGCCCCGCGGCGGCGGCTGGCGCTCGGAGGAGGCTCCGGCTATCTCTTCGCCTCCCCGGCCCCGGCCGCTCCCGCTCTGCCTTGCCACGGGCAGGGAGTCGCCGCTGGGCCAGCCGGGGCCGGGCTGGCTTCGGGCTGGGCAGGCAGCGCAGGGCTCCGCCGCGGCAGAGATGGAGGGAGAAGCGGGGAGCGAGGCGGCGCTGCCCGCGGAGCCATCCCTGCCGCCTCTCGCCGGCGTGCCGGCGCCGCTGGGCTGTGAGCCGCGCTGGGGCTCTGCCTTCCCTTCCCAGCTTCCCCTCTCCACTTCAAGTCCTTGTTACTATTTCAGATTTCAATAAATTTGGTTTCCTTTACCCAGGGCTTCGCACCTTGCTGTGACCCTCCCCAGTGCCAGGGTAGCCAACGCGAGGTGGTGAATGGAGTTGAACGTGGCTGTGACCCCATCCCAGTGGTGTCCCCCGGGGCCTGTCCCCTGTGACATCTTCATCACTGATGTGGCTGAGGGCATTGGGTGCCCCTCAGCAGTCCTGCAGAGGACACGGAGCTGGGTGGCTGTGTTGATCTGCTGCAGGCTAGGGAGGAAGCTTTACAGCCGCTTTACAGCGGAATTTGAGCAGCCGCAGCGTGGCTCGCGGGGCTCCCGCTCGGCAGCAGCCCTCGGTACAGCGCCGGGACTGGCAGCCGCCTGGGGGGCTTCCGCGGTTCCTCCTCTTCACGCTACGGGACCGGCTGGGGACGCGGCGCTCCCTGCAGAAGCTGCGAGGCTCGGAGCGGCCCTGATTTCACGTGCGCGCGGCTCGTGAGCCCAGCGCCTTCGGCGGCGGAATGTGCGCAGGCGCAGCGCGGCTCGCGGGGCTCCGCCGGGCACCAGCCGCCTGCTCCGCTGCTCTCGCGCGCCGCCCCGCTTTGTCTCCATGGTTTTGTCCAGTGGGTGCTGCGGCCAGGGGCAGCATGGTTGTAACTCGCAGCAAAATCTCCTGAAAAAAATCGGTTTCCACCCAGACTGAGGTGGAACGCAGGCAGGTAGCTGTCCAGGTATCTGGCTGTAGTGAGTGCTGGAGCCTGGCTCTTGAGATGCAGGGTAATGGAAGCATCTCTTGCATTAGGTGTGAGCAGATCGGCTATCTGCTCAACCTGGTGGCTAGACTAAAGGACGAGGTTGCTAGGCTTAGAGATGTATGGGAATGTAGAAAAGAGACGAGCCAGAGGAGGAAAGAGATGAACCAGAGTAAGCAGGCTCCGCAGGCTCCCCCAGCAGAGGCTGGTTATCCAAAAAGCAGAGGGGAATGGACGCAGGTTCCTCTCAAAAGACACCAATTAAAACCTCCTTGCCTCCCCCCAGCTCCCTCGCTGCCCTTGGAGAACAGGTATGGGGCACTGGAGATCGAGGGGGAGGTGATACTGATGCCGGAGGACACACCAACTGGGGTTTTCCCTGAGGCTAAACAGCCTAAGGTTAAACAGCCTAAGGAAAAGCAGCCTAAGGTTAAACAGCCTCCCCCTGGCATCAGAACTTGCTCCCTCAAAAAAAAGAGGAGGGTAATTGTTATTGGTGATTCCCTCCTGAGGGGAACAGAAGGTCCCATATGTCGGCCGGACCCAGCTCATAGGGAAGTTATTAGCCTAGCAGGAGCCCAAGTTAAAGATGTCACCAGAAGGCTGCCCAGTCTGGTACAGCCCTCTGACTACTATCCCTTATTGGTTATGCAGTTAGGGAATGATGATGTTGCTACCAGAACTCCCAGGGCTATCAAAAATGACCTCAGGGCCCTGGGAGATCTGGTTGAGGGGTCAGGTATTGTATTGTATTGTATTGAGGTGGGTTGGATTGGTTGATGGGTTGGACGCGATGATCTTGAAGGTCTCTTCCAACCTGGTGGTGTATTGTGTATAGGATATAGAAGGAGGAAAACACCCCTCCATATCAAAGAAGCATCTGGCCAGGTTAGGCTGATGGGCCAAGGCTAATTGTCTGAGGTGCAGGAAGGCCAAGTGCCAGCTCCTGCACCTGGGTCACAACAACCCCAGGGGGAGCTGCACACTCTGGGGTGTGTGGACCGTCCAACCCCCCCCCCCCAGGCCATTGTGATGATCTGGGCAGCAGCTGCAGATGCCAGGTTGGCAGGGAGTTGGACAGGATGAACTCCAGAGATGTCTTCCACCCTGCTGGGATTCAGGGATTTCTGGGAGTGCCTGGGGGCATCCCAGGGCTGCCCTGACCTGGCATGAGCCAGGGCTGGGTGGCTGGAGAGCAGCAGTGGCTGCGGGAAGGGTCCCAGAGACCAAGATGCAGCAGCCACAGACAAGAACTAAGGGGAACCCTTGACCTTCATTGGCATCAGGAACATCTCAGGCACCCCATGTCCTGAGGGCAGTGGAATGCCTGGGGGCAATGCCCATGCCCTATCCATCCCTCGGGTGTGTGTCCCTGCCCATGCCACTGCCCGCTCAGGGCCGGGTGGTGCCACCTCCGAGGACCTACCTGGTACCAGCAGCGGCTGCTGCTCCCCTGGCTGCACCTCAAGCAGGAGGGGACATGGAAAACCCTGAGCAGGGCCCTCAGTGCCCTCTTGAAGAGGGAGGGACTGTGCTGCCCAGCCGGGGCTAGCTGGGCTCTGCCAGCCTCTGCCAGTGGCTATGGAGGAGCCACCTCAGTCCTGTGCCCTGCTGGGGACAGCATGTCTGCCCCATGGCCTTGGCTGTGAGGGTGTGCTTCTGCTGCACACTGAGCTCAGCACAGCTCACAGCCTTGTTCTCTGAGTCCAGGAGCAGCCCGTGCTGGGCTTGGGCCTTGTGCAGAGCAGCTTCCTGGCTCTCCGCTGCTGTTCCCTCCCCAGCCAGCACAGGAGAAGCTGAGGTGGCCTTTTCCTGCTCTTCTGCAGGAGTGAGAGGGGCTGTGCTGCTCTCTGCAGCCCATGGACCCTCCCTGGTGTCCTGAGGGGCTGCCACAGTGGTTGCCCCTCACCAGCTTTGTTGCCCTTCTCTGGACCTGCTCCAGCTCCTCAAATCCTTTCTTGAGGGGCCCAGAACAGAATTTCTGCTGATTAGTTCATGAGATGTAACAAATGACTTTGTGGCTTCAGCCTGAGGACTCACCCAGTGTTTCATGCTGGTGCACACTGACACAAAACCAGTCAGGAATGTGAAGCTAGGGCAGTATTTGCTGAAGCTCTCTGAGACTGAAGCATTCCCAGGTGCCCATCCCAAGGCCCGGTGCAGAGAATCATAGAATGATTTGGGTTGGAAGCAACCTCCAAAGGTCATCCAGTCCAACCCCCCTGCAGTCAGCAGAGGCATCCTCAACAAGACTAGGGTGCCCAGAGCCCCACTGAGCCTCACCTTGAATATCTGCAGGGATGGAGCCTCAGCTACCCCCTGGGCAGCCTGTTCCAGTGTTCCAGCACTCTCCTGGTGGGGAGCTTGCTGTGCCAAGCACAGACACTGCCGCTCCAGCACCCTGCTGCTAAGCCAAGAGAGCAGCAGGGCCTCGGCAGCCCGAGGCTCAGCACTGAGTGCTGCTCCCAGGCAGAGCTAACACCATGGCCCTGGCTCACACAGAGGCTGCTGTGGCCAAATGCTAATGTGACTTCTGCTGCTGGTTTGCCGTGGGCCAGCACTAGCAACAAGAAGCCCCAAACTACAGCTAGCTGTGGAAAAGGCAAAGGCAACTCTCAGGCTGGCTTCAGAAACCAAGGAGCATGGCCCACAGACTGTCTGTAACGTAGCAGGGTAAAAATGTCATAAACTCTCTTCCAAGCGTCCTGGGGAGCTGACACCTGCCTGCTGCTGCTGTTGCCAGCTGATGGACCGCACTGACCACCAGCACAGCTCGACCCCCACGTTGTACCTTCCGCCTGAGCAGCTCCCTGGGAGCCAAGAGCGGAATCAGGACCTGGTGCATGGGAGCTTTTTGTTCAGCAAAGGCCAGCAGCGCTGGGGAGAGGCCTGGAAGGAGGCCAGCAGCTTGATAGATGATTGTACTGTGCATCAGGTCACTGTGCACGTATCATTGTGTGCTAAATGGAAAATGGAAGGGGAAAAAACCAAAGAGTAAACTGGGAAATGCCTTAGTATGAGCCAGTGATGGCTGCTGGCAGCCCAGAAGGCAGCTGTGTGCTGGACCCTCTGCTCTGCTCTGCTGAGACTTCACCTGCAGCACTGCTTCCAGTTCTGGGGCCCCCAGCACAAGAAGGACCTGGAGCTGCTGGATTTGGTTCAGAGAAGGTCACCAAGGTAATCAGAGGGCTGGAGAACCTCCCCTGTGGGGATAGGATGAGAGAGTTGGGGCTGTTCAGGCAGGAGAATAGAAGGCTCCAGGGACACCTTACAGCAGCCTTCCAGGACCTGAAGAGCTCCAGGAGAGCTGAGGAGGGACTTGTGACAAGGGCTGGGAGTGCCAGGCCAAGGGACAATGGCTTTGAGCTGGGAGAGGGGAGACTGAGACTGGAGATGAGGAAGAAATTATTGAGAGTGAGGCTGGGGAGACTTTGGCACAGGTTGCCCAGGGAGGCTGTGGCTGCCTCCTCCCTGGAGGTGTTGAAGGCCAGGCTGGATGAGGCCCTGAGCAAGCTGTGCTGGTGGGAGGTGTCCCTGCCTGTGGCAGGGGGTTGGAACTGGATGATCTTTAAGGTTCCTTCCGTCCCAACCCATTCTGTGGTTGTGTGATTTCAGCACTGCACCAGATCTGCCTGCCTGGCCCCCATGCCCGCGGGAGGATCACCTAAGGGGGAGGATGGAAAGGACTTTGATTTGCGCTTGCAGGGCAGCAGGCCTTGAAGAGCTGGCTCAAAGTGAAATATTTAGCTTCTTGGTGGGAAAGAAGTGTTTCAGCCCAAGGAAAACATTGCAGTGGAACCCCCTGAGTTTGCAGATAGAAGTCATTAGCTTCTGAGGAAATTCAGCTAGAAAATCCTGAGCTGAGCCTTGCTGCCAAAGCGCAGAGCCAATGCGCAGAGCCAGTGTGCTTCCCGGGGCTTGCTCGGGGTGAAGCTGCACAGCCTCGCTTGGATTCCTTTGGTGTTGTGCTCTCTCAACTGCACCTTTTAAACAGCAAGCCAAAAAAAGCCCCAAACAAATAAAGCCCCAAAACTGTATTACTGAAGAAAAAACCCACCCAAACGTTGCCTGCCTGGTAGCTTGGAAGCTGCAGCTCTGGGGCTGACTCATCTTTATCTCCAGAGCAGCAGCTTGCTCCAGTGCTTGCTGTGGGGATTAGAGCTGACCCAGCTGCCCAAGGGAATTAACATGCCCTGCAGGGTGGCTGCTGTGTGCTAGCAGTGGGGCAGGCCCAGGAGCTGCAGCCTTCCTCCTGCTTTTGCTCCCATGATCATCCTCATGCCACCAACTGCAAGGCTCCAGAGGGGCTCTCAGGTGATCACTACCAGCCCTTGCACCTTGTTCAGTTTCGGGCCCCTCACTACAAGAAGGACATTGAGATGCTGGAGCCTGTCCAGAGAAGGGCAACCAAGTCTGATGAGGAATGGCTGAGGGAGCTGGGGCTGTTCAGTCTGAAGAAGAGGAAGCTGAGGGGAGACCTCATTGCTCTCTACAGCTCCCTGAAAGGAGGTTGCAGTGAGCTGAGGGTTTGGTCTCTTCTCACATGCAACAAGTGACAGCACAAGAGGAAAGGGTTCAAGGATTCAAGTTGGATATAAGGAACAATTTCTTCCTAGCAAGGGTCCTCAGGCCCTGTCCCAGACTGCCCAGGGGGGTGGTGGAGTCACCATTGCTAGAGGTGTTTAGAAGCTGCATGGATGTAGTGCTGAGGGACGTGGGTTAGTGGCAGTGGCTCAGCAGCAGTGGGGGCATTGTGAGCTCTGGGTGAGTGATTGGATTTGATGATTGCAAAGGTCTCTTCTAACCTCAGGAGTTTGATGGATCTATGATTTTCTTCCCACTCACAGAAAGGGGCAGACCTTGCCTTAGGCTGCAGCCATCGCAGGCTCTGTGATGTCCACCTCATGGGGCTTGGGGCAGGGAAAGCCCTGGGCCAAGCTGCTTTCCCCAAGCCTTCAGACTGTCAGTAGCCAAGGGAAACAGACACCCTTGCTGCCTGGAGGGCCTTTCACCCTGGTGCCTGAGCCCTCCCATCCTCAGAGGTTACTCTGGTGCTGACAAAAGCCAGTTTCCCACCCCTCCTGCAGTTCACCTGCTGACTGGCTTCTGTGCTTATTCCTGGCGGGGCTGCTGGGTTACAATTGAGTTTCTGACGTCGCAAGGATACAATACAATACAATACAATACAATAAATCCAGGTTGGAAGAGACCTTCAAGATCATCGTGTCCAACCTATCAACCAATCCAACCCACGTATACAACTAGATCATGGCACCAAGCACCCCAGCAAGTCTCCTCCTGAACACCTCCAATGATGGTGACTCCACCACTTCCCTGGGCAGCACATTCCAATGGGCAATCACTCTCTCTGTGTAGAACTTCTTCCTAACATTCAGTCTAAACCTCCCCTGGCACAGCCTGAGACTGTGTCCTCTTGTTCTGGTGCTGGCTGCCTGGGAAAAGAGACCAACCTCTGCCTGGCCACAATCACCCTTCAGGTAGTTGTAGAGAGCAATAAGGATGCAGCTTCACCCTCAGAAGTCTTCTCTGGAGCAGATGAGCACCTTGGTTATGCTGGCTGCATTTCTAGTCAGATGTTTGTTGACCAAGGCATGCTTGGTGTCACCCACTTCCTGCAGCCAGGAGGGACTTCAGCATGGGGGCTTGACAGCAGGGAAGCAACTGGAAGAGCAGCTGAGTACCAGGTGGCACAAGGAACTATAGATACATTGCCAATAGATGCATTTTGATAGCAGAGGTATAAGCATCTACATCTGACTTCCAGAGAATCACTAAGCACTTATTTATGTCACCCAGGTCCTCCTTGGGGCCTCCTTAAGGGGAAAACACCCTGGAGGCAGCAAATCTGTGTCTCAGCAAGCTCCTGAAAAGCCAGGCTGTGATTCTGAAGTTAGAGAAAGCAGTTCAAAAGCATTTCAAAAGGCACAGTGAGTCCCTGCCAAGGGCTGAGATGTGGCTGGATTTCCACAGCTTTGTTTTCCCTTTGCTCCCTTGGGAATCTCTCTCCAGAAAGTGGCTTCACACCCAGGAGGAGTCTGGGACATATCCAACGCAGAGAGCTGTTACCTGGCCAGCTCTGCTTGTCCCAGCACTTAGAGGCTTATAAGAGGTTTATTGTCCCTGGCCTCTCAGAGGTGTCAGCATGTCTGGTGCTGAGTGTGGGACTGACCTCCCCAGAGACACAGGCTCCTTTTTGCTTGGGATTTAGCTAAACCAAACAGAATGAAGGAGCATCTGCCTGAGAGCTTGCAGGGGAGCAGTCCAGCAGAGAAAACAAAAGCAAGGTGGTAATGTTAGTGACAGCTTCTGAGCAGAAAGGCTCTGGGGGTTCTATCTTTGTCCCAGTTTTGCACTATTAACTTCATACCTTTTCATGTACCCTGCAGAGTGTTCTCACAAGGTATAAAGAGCTGTGACTGAGAACAGAGCAGTAGCTTTGTCTCTCCTGCAGCAGAGGCATAAACTGCAGAGTGTTAAGCAACCAAACCCCCCTGGAAATAATAGCTGAAACTGATGAGATGAATTTAGGCTTCTAAACACAAGTGATAGAATCACAGGATGGGTTGGGTTGTGTTGGAAGGGACCTGAAAGCTCATCCAGCTCCACCCCCTGCCACAGGCAAGGACACCTCCCACCAGCACAGCTTGCTCAAGGCCTCATCCAGCCTGGCCTTCAACACCTCCAGGCAGGAGGCAGCCACAGCCTCCCTGGGCAGCCTGTGCCAGTGTCTCCCCACCCTCATTTTAAACAATTTCTTCCTCATCTCCAGTGTCAATCTCCCTTCTCCCTGTTCAAAGCCATTGTTCCTCATCCTGGCACTCCCAGCCCTTGTCACAAGTCCCTCCCCAGCTCTCCTGGAGCCCCTTCAGGTCCTGAAGGCTGCTCTCAGGTGTCCCTGGAGCCCCTCCAGGCTGAACACCCCCAACTCTCTCAGCCTGTCCCCACAGGCAAAGTGCTGCAGCCCTCTGATCATCTTTGTGACCTCCTCTGGACCCTTCATAGCAGCTCCAGGTCCTTCCTGTGCTGGGGGCCCCAGAACTGGAGGCAGTGCTACAGGTGGGGTCTGAGCAGAGCAGAGGCAGAATCCCCTCCCTGTGCTGCTGGTCACACTTACCATCCCATGTACCAGTCTGTGATGGTGCCTGTAGCCTCCCAACCCAAGGCTGATGGGTGGGTGAAAAAGGTCCACTCTTCCCTGAGCTTCCCAGAAGCCCCAGGCAGATGCCTGAGGCAGGCAGAGCCCATCCTCAGCTGTGCCCCTTCCTCCTTGAAGCAGGGCAAAGGCTTTGAACAGAGTGGTGAGGAGCTGAGAGTCACACAAAGCTCTTTGAAGTAATGCAAAACCTAGCAAAACCTAGCTCAGTGCTGCTGGGTGGCTGCAGCAAGGAAGCTGTCAGTGCCTATGGCCATTGGCATTGCCATGCCTGAGAGAAGGACAGTAGGTTGGTGAGACTCAGGGACAGGTTGCCCAGGGAGGCTGTGGATGCCTCCTCCTTGGAGGTCTTCAAGGCCAGGCTGGATGAGGCCTTGGACAGCTGAGTCTAGTTGAGAGGTTTCCCTGCCCATGGTGGGGAGGTTAGAGTACTGAAGAACTCTTCCTCAGCTCCAGTCTAACCCTGCCCCTGCTCTCCCTCAGCTTCAAACCATTGCCCCTTGGCCTGTCTCTAGATACCCTCAGGAGCAGTTCCTCTGCCGCCTTCCTGCAGGATCCTGCAGGCATTGGCAGGCAGCTCTGAGGCAGGCACCGTACAGTACAAATAAATGTAAATGTAACTGGCAGGCACACCCTCCAAATGCAAGTGGAACAATGCCCTGGGGTTAAAGGGTGAGCTTGGCAGCTGAAGTACCTGGCAGAACCCTCAGGTCAGTCCCCACACTGCAGCAGTGAGGTGCTGCAGGGGACGTGGCGCAGCCCCTTGTGCTCCCTGTGTCTTCTGTCCCTCGAACAGCAAAGGGCTGGCTGGAGCAGGGCAATCCAGGGAAAGGCTGACAGTGCCTTCCAGGTGCTGCCTCTGCAGGGAGCAGGACTGCCAGAGCCCTTCCTCCTTCTCCTTGGCTGCCACAGCAAGGCTCCCTCCTCCTGCTTTGGCCCGTGGGGAGTGGGGCAGGGCAGGGCACATGGAGGGCAGGCTGCAGTTATATCTTCTGCAAACCCCTCCAGGGAAGCAGCAGGTTCACATCAGTGGCCAGTGATCAGCTGCTGGGGAAATCTCAGTGTCCTCCCCTCTAACAAAGGTTAGAGACTATTTCTTGGGGTTTTCATTTCAGAGGTCAGCCTGTTCAAACGCTTATTGGATCTCCACTCTTGCCAGGGCTTGTCCATTCCTAGCTGCTCCACGATTCTGGTGGTGCTTTTCAATCATTCTTTTGTTGAGTCCAGGATAAACCAGCAACTGTTACAACCCTCCTCTGCACGTTTTCCACATCCACGCTACATGTAAAGTAACAGAGAACAATAGAACTCGTGGTGAGAACCGAAGCATGCTGAGAATACAAAGCCAGCAGCTGCAGTTGCTGTTGCAGAAGGAGGTTGTCTCAAATTGCTGCTCGGGAGGGGCCAGAGACTCCACGGACCACAACAGTCACCACCATCACAGAATGGTAGGGGTTGGAAGGGACCTTCAAAGATCATCCAGTCCAACTTCCCTGCTAAAGCAGGGTCACCCACAGCAGGTCACACAGGAACACATCCAGGCAGGTTTGGAATCTCTCCAGAGAAGGAGACTCCCTGGGCAGCCTGCTCCAGGGCTCCAGCACCCTCACAGCAAGGAGGTTTTCCCTCCTGTGTTCCATCTTGTGCCTGTTGCCCCTTGTCCTGTCATAGGGCACCACTGACAAGTGCCCAGCCCCATCCTCTTGCCCCCACCCTTTAGCTCTTGCTGAGCATTGCTCAGATCCCCTCTGGGGCTGCTCTTCTCCAGGCTGCACAGCCCCAGGGGGCTCAGCCTTTACTCCTTACAACGTTGCTCCAGGGCCCTTCAGCAGCTTTGTAGACTCCTGTTAGAGTCTCTCCAGTCGTTCCCCATTCCTCTTGAACTGTGCAGCACCTCTTGCACATCAGCCAGGTCTCAGGGCTGCTGTGGGGACCAGGCATCCTGGCTGCTCTTGCTTCTGGGGTGCTGTGTGTCCCAGCCCCCAGGCACAGGGGTGGGGGTACCAATACCTTTTTGTTTCTGAACACCCAGCTGTCCAGATGAGGACAATCAATTGCCACTGGCATGCCTAAGACCTGGGGTGGGAAAGAACAGCAAGAGCCCTTCTGCCACAGATTGCCAAGTGTGCCAAGGTAGAGCCTTACAGAATCCTGTCACTCCCAGCCCCTGTAAAAATTCCCTCCCCAGCTCTTCTGTAGCCCCCATCAGGCACTGGAGGCACTTCTGTGTGATCCCCATCCCATTGTTCAGGAGTGATGTTTACAACCCCACAACCCTGCAGCTGGGGCCAGCAGTAAAGGAAGGATTCCAAAAGCCAATTGGCCACCTTCACCTTCAGTATTTCTTCTGCTGCCAAGCAGCCACTATTCCCCTGCCACTGCTGATGGGCTGTAATTTACAGCCCCCAGTCCATGCTAATTCATTTTGTCTCACTGAAGAGAGGACTGCAGGCTGCTGGGACTTTCTGCCAAAGCACAGGGAATCACAGTGTAAAACTGTATGTGCCAGGATGAGGAACAATGGCTTTGAGCTGGGAGAGGACAGACTGAGACTGGAGATGAGGAAGAAATTCCTTAGAGTGAGGGTGGGGAGACTCTGGCACAGGCTGCCCAGGGAGGCTGTGGCTGCCTCCTCCCTGGAGGTGTTGAAGGCCAGGCTGGATGAGGCCTTGAGCAAGCTGTGCTGGTGGGAGGGGTC
Organism: Colaptes auratus; assembly: GCA_015227895.2. NCBI lineage: Eukaryota > Metazoa > Chordata > Aves > Piciformes > Picidae > Colaptes > Colaptes auratus. Next base: position 1,808,988 of record CM037644.1, read on the forward strand.
CCTGCCCATGGCAGGGGGCTGGAACTGGATGAGCTTTAAGGTTCCTTCCAACCCAACCCATTCAGTGATTCTACAAGCAGGGTCTCACAGGCAGTGGGGCACAGCAAGGAGGGCTGCTGGTGATCCAGATGTCTGTCTTTGCTGTGCCCTCTCTTTCTCACACACACCATTTAGGATGACCTATGGATGGATACAGAATCATGGAATCATAGCATTGTTTGTTGTTGGCAATGACCTTTCAGCTCATCCAGTTCAACCATTCCCTACCTCTGCCCAGGCTGCTGTGAAACCATGGCCCTCAGCACCACAGCTCTGCCTCTTTCAAACACCTCCAGGGATGGGGATACAGCCACCTCCCTGGGCAGCCTGTGTGGGAACCCTTCCAAAGAAGAGCTTGTATACAGAATCACAGAACAGTGTGGGCTGGGAGAGACCTGAAAAGGTCATCTAGTTCCAGCTCATGGGCACAGACCTCTCCCACCTGGTCTTGTTGTTCGGGGCCCCATCCAACCTGGCTTTGAGTACTCCCAGGGTTGGATCCTCCACAACTTCTCTGGGCAGCCTGTTCCAGTGCCTCAGCACCTTTGTGGTGTAGATTCCTTCCTACTGTAGGGAATGATCTCCAGCTCCTCATTCCTTGATGCAATTGCTTCTCAGGCCTGCTCAAAGATACAGAGGAAACTCTGCTCATGCAAACTCTGTCTTGTGTGGGAGATGGCCTGGAGCTAGTGAACCCATGGCACTGCAGCCTGGCTGCTCTTGTTCAGCACCAGATGTCCCTCCTGAAAGGAAGCTCGTGTTAGGAAGCCTGTGCACAGAGTAAAATCTTAGTGGTCAGAACAGGCATCCCCAGGCAGCCTCAAGACACCACTGAAAAGAGCCTGGCCCCTTCTTGACACCCAGATATTTATAAACATTCCTAAGATCCACTCCCAGTTGTAGAATCATAGAATTGTTAAGGTTGGAAGGGACCTCAAGGGCCATCTAGTTTCAACCCCCCCCCCCCCCCCCCAGCCCTGTTCTCCAGACCCTTCCCTAGCTTTGTTGCCTTTGTCTGGACCTGCTCCAGCCCCACAGTGTCCTTAGATTGAAGGCCCAAATCTGCACCCAATATTCAAGGTGTGGCCTCAGCACTGTAGAGTAGAGAGGGAATTAGAATTAACCAGGTTGAAAAAGCCTTTAGAGATCATCAAGTCCAACCTATCACCCAGCACCATCTGATCAACTCAACCGTGGCACCGAGTGCCTCCTCCAGGCTCTTCCTAAACACCTCCAGGGATGGGGACTCCACCACCTCCCTGGGCAGCACATCCAATGGCCAATCACATCCCTAGATCTGCTGGCCACACCACTCCTGGTCTGGGTCAGGATGCTTTTGGCCTTCTTGGCCACCTGAACACATTGCTGGTCTATCTTCAGCCAGCCATCAATCAGCACCCCCAGGTCTTTCTCTGCTGGGCAGTTTCCAGTCACTCTGCCCCATGTGTTGCAGTGACCCAAGTGCAGGGCCCAGCACTTGGCCTTGTTGAATCTCATCCCTCTGGCCTCAGCTCATCCATCCAGCCTGGCCAGGTCTCTCTGCAGAGTCTCCCTGACCTCCAGAAGATCAAAACACTCACCCAGCTTGGAGCTGTCTGCAGACTTATTGGGGGTGCCTTGATCTCCTCATCCAAATACTCGATAAACACATTAAAAACAACTGGTTCCAGAACTGAGCCCTGGGGGAACTGTGGTGAAGAGGTTATTAATTTATGAATATGAAATAGGAATTAGATAAATAGGAATTTTATTAATTATTAAAATGATCACTACTTTATATACTGATTCTAGTGCACGATTGTGAAATACATCCCATAAGTGCAATTTGGACCCAATTAGAATATTCACAGAACTAATTTCTATTAATAGCACAGAGAGTGCAATTCCGGCGCTTGGCCACCAGGTGGCGACTAGAGGCGCCGTTGGCGGCTTAAGTGTCTTACAGAGAGTCATAGAATAGAACGGAATGGAAAGGAATGGAACGGAATAGAATAGAATAGAATAGAATAGAATAGAATAGAATAGAATAGAATAGAATAGAATAGAATAATATAATAGAATTACACCTGGTAAGTGTCTACAAATATTTGCAGTGTGGCTGTCAGGAGGATGGAGCCAGGCCCTGCTCAGTGATGCCCAATGATAGGGCATGGGGCAATGGATGTAGAATAGAATTAACCAGGTTGGAAAAGACCCCAGAGATCAACGAGTCCAACCTATCACCCAACACCTCCTGACAACTAAACCATGGCACCGAGTGCCCCATCAAGTCTCCTCCTAAACACCTCCAGGGATGGTGACTCCACCACCTCCCTGGGCAGCACATCCCAAGGGCCAATCTCTCTTGCTGGGAAGAACTTCTTCCTAACATCCAGCCTAAACCTCCCCTGGCACAGCTTGAGACTGTGTCCTCTTGTTCTGCTGCTGGGTGCCTGGGAGAAGAGACCAACCCCCACCTGGCTACAACCTCCCTTCAGGGAGTTGTACAGAGCAAGAAGGTCTCCCCTGAGCCTCCTCTTCTGCAGGCTAAGCAACCCCAGCTCCCTCAGCCTCTCCTCCCAGGGCTGTGCTCCAGACCCCTCCCCAGCTTTGTTGCTTCTCTGGACACCTTCCAGCATTTCAACATCTTTCCTAGCCTGAGGATCCCAGAACTGGACACAGTATTCAAGGTACGGCCCAACCAGTGTTGAGTACAGAGGCACAATGACTTCCCTGCTCCTGCTGGCCACACTGCTCCTGATACAGAACATGTCAGAGGCTTGAACTGGAAGTGTTATGCTGCTAGGGGCGAGTGCTTTGAATCGAGTGTTAGTGAGTGGAAAGCAGGTGGAAGGTGCACTGTGTCCTTTGTTTGTAGCCAGGTGAGTTGCTAGGCTGTGGCAGAGCGGCTGGCAGGCAACCTTCTCCCTCCCGTGGCAGCGGAGAGGGGCAGAACGCAGGCTAGCCGGTAGGCAGACTCCCTCCGGATGGCAGGGAGCTGTCCTGTGGTGTTGGCCTGTAGGGCTGGTCCCTGGACAGGGTCAGCCCTGTGGCAACAGGCTTTGGGGCCGGAGAGGACGGCCCCGGGGAAGAGTGTGGCTGCGCGCAGCGGCGGCTCCCCCTTTGCTTGGCTGGAAGGAGCGGGCAGGACCCCCTTGGGGCGGTCCCGGCTTTGGAGCACAGGCAGGGAAGGGGCTCTGGGTTTCCTGGGGTTCACAGCGCACGGAGCGGCGGCAGCGGCGGCTCCTCTGCTCTCCCACAGCGGCGGGGTCCCCCAGGCACGCTGCTAGGCGCTGCTCCTGCTTCCTGAGCTGACACAGGGGGACTGCCGCTCCTCAGCCTGCTGGGTAAAGCTCAGGCAGGCGTCTGCCCTGCCGGACTCGGCTAGGTCCCTTCCCCGGCAGCTGGGCAGTCTTACCCTCGGGGGTGCAGTCTCTAGAGGGCACGGCGGGCTCTTCCCACTGCTGGGCTGGCAATACAGCGCTGTGGCTTCTCAGGCTCTCAGCGAGGGTCCCCCCTCTGGAGACTCTCAGGGCTGAGGCAGGACAGGCCTGCCCGGGTGCTGGCTTCTCCTCGTCGTGCCCAGGCCGCTGGTTTGCTTGCATGTGGGAGCGAGGAGACTCACTGGCAATGAGCAAAGCTATGGCACGAAGGCAGAGAGCCTGGCTTACAAAGCTCTGGCAAAGGAAGAGGGCAAAGAGAGCGAGGGCAGCTTGTTTACAAGTTGGGGTAATACCTGTGAGTTTCTGGAGGCTGGATTTGGCCAGTGGGCACTCTGGCAAGCACCCAGCTTTAGCCTATAGAAAGCACAAAGCTAGCATGATGCCCACACCTGGCAGTAGCAGGAGCACCCCATGCCATGGGTGCATGCAGTTCTTTACCCCTTAGAAGCCAGGGGAGGTTGTTTGTGCCACCTGGCTGATGCCTTGGCCTTGCTCCCCTCAGGAAAGGAGGGGGAGGCCTCCACACAAGCTGGGACAGGTTTCAGTATCTGGGGCATAATTCTGGGCATATGGTGCCTTCACCACAGGAGCACCACTGGTAACTGGGAAGAGGAGGTAAGAGGCAGCTCTTCTGCCAGGACATAGCTTGGCAGTGCCACAAATGAGTTCAAGCAGATCCTACAAGGTGAACATGAGCAGGGCTGCAGAATCAGCACGGGTGTTTGAAACGGCAAAGTGGCACAGCTCCACGGATTGCACTGGCTTGGAATGGACCTCAAAGGGCATTATCCAACCCCTGCAGGCAGCAGGGACAGCTCCAGCCAAAGCAGGCTGCACGGGGACACAGCCAGGCTGAGCCTAAATGGCTCCAGGGATGGCTCCAGGCTCAAGCACCTCCCTGGGCAGCCTGTGCCAGTGTCTCCCCAGCCTCCCTGTGCAGAGCTTCCTCCTGCTGTCCAACCTGACTCTGCCCTGCTCCACTTCCAAACCCTTGGCCCTTGGCCTATCCCCACAGCCCCTTCTGAACAGTCCCTCCCCAGCTGCCTGCAGCTCCCCTGCAGATATTGAAATGCAGCTCTGAGGTCTCCCTGGAGCCTTCTCTTCAGGCTGCCCCAACTCTCCCAGCCTGTCCCCATAGCAGAGGTTCTCCATCCCTCTGATCATCTTGGTGGTCTCCTCTGGACCCAATCTAGCAGGTCCATGTCCCTCTTGTGTTGGTGGCCTCGGAGCTGGACCCAGCCCTGCAGGTGAGGTCTTGTGAGAGTCAAAACAACACGTTGCAGAAGTTGATATATCTTGATTTGTTTTGCTGCCTCAGTGGTCCACGGTGACTGAAGACATCCAGGGGTTGTTAGAGTTGCAGTTTTTCTGTCCTTAGTGCTCACACAAGGAACCAAAGGTGCCTTCCTTCTTCCACGTGGGAAGAAGCTCCCAGATTGCAAGCTGGCATCTGGATTCTCCCCTGGAGCCAGAGCTGTGCAGAGCTGTCCAGCACTGCTGGGTGGCCTCACCACAAGCCCCTGCTCTCCCTGTTGCTCCAGGGGGAATTGCACACACAGCTTCTCCATTTGGCACAGGCCACTTTCCCTGCATCCTGGCTGAAGGGTGCTGGCTGGAGCAGCTTCCTCTGCTGGCACTTGTTCCTTGTCCACCCCACCTGTGGGAACAGGAAGGAAGATGAAAGTGATCTTCCTTGTCCTGCTATGTTCCTGGCAAGATGAGGAGTGCTGAGCTCCCTGTTTCCTCCACCTGATAAGCCAGACCTGTCTCACCAGTTGTAGGAGTCAAAAGCAAGGGAAGTTTTCTGGTTTGAGATGACTGTAATTCATTTTTGCAATTCCTGCCATCTTCTTAAGGCTGACCAACACCAAGGTGAGAGGAGTCAATACCACTTGAGAGGAGACAGTGCCAGGTGAGAGGGGACAATACCAGGTGAGAGGAGTCAATACTATGTGAGAGAAGTCAATACTATGTGAGAGAAGTCAATACTACGTGAGAGAAGTCAATACCATGTGACAAGAGTCAATATGAGGTCAGAGGGGTCACTACCAGGTGAGAGGGTCAATACCAGGTGAGAGGAGTCAATACTATGTGAGAGAAGTCAATACTATGTGAGAGAAGTCAATACCATGTGACAAGAGTCAATGTGAGGTCAGAGGGGTCAATACTAAGGTGACAGAGATCAATAACAGGTGACAGGGATCAATACCAGGTCAGAGGGGTCAATACCAAGTGAGAGGGGTCAACACCAGGTCAGAGGAGTCAATTCCAGGTGAGAGGGTTCAATACCAGGTCAGGGGGGTCAATGCCAGGTCAGGGGGGTCAATGCCATGTCAGAAGGGTCAATACCAGGTCAGGGGGGTCAATGCCAGGTCAGAAGGGTCAATACCAGGTCAGGGGGTCAATACCAGGTCAGAAGGGTCAATACCAGGTCAGGGGGTCAATGCCAGGTCAGGGGGGGTCAATGCCAGGTCAGGGGGGTCAATGCCAGCTTCCAGCAGGGAGCCAAAGCTCAGACAGCTGTAATGAGAAGTTGCTTAGCCTGGAGAATGCCCAGGCCACAGGAGTGGAATTACTGCTTGGCAGGGACCAGCGATCATGGAATGGATCTTAGAATGGGTTGGGTTGGAAGGGACCTGAAAGCTCATCCAGCTCCCCAGCCATGGGCAGGGACACCTGCCCCCAGCCCAGCTTGCTCAAGGCCTCATCCAGCCTGGCCTTCAACACTTCCACTGGAAGGGCAGCCACAGCCTCCCTGGGCAGCCTGTGCCAGAGTCTCCCCACCCTCACTCTCAACAATTTCTTCCTCATCCCACTCTCAGTCTCCCCTCTCCCATCTCAAAGCCATTGTTCCTCATCCTGTCCCTCCCAGCCCTTGTCACAAGTCCTTCCCCAGCTCTCCTGGAGCCCTTCAGGTCCTGGAAGGCTGCTCTAAGGTGTCCCTGGAGCCTTCTCATCTCCAGCCTGAACAGCTCCAACTCTCCCAGCCTGTCCCCAGAGGCAAAGTGCTGCAGCCCTCTGATCATCTTGGTGGCCTCCTCTGGACCTCTCCAGCAGCTCCAGGTCCTTCTTGTGCTGGGCGCCCCAGAGCTGGAGGCAGTGCTGCAGGTGGGGTCTGAGCAGAGTAGTGCAGAGCAGAGGGGCAGAATCCCCTCCCTGGTCCTGCTGGTCACACTTCCATCCCATGTACCAGTCTGTGATGGTGCCTGTAGCCTCCCAACCCAAGGCTGATGGGTGGGTGAAAAAGGTCCACTCTTCCCTGAGCTTCCCAGAAGCCCCAGGCAGATGCCCGAGGCAGGCAGAGCCCATCCTCAGCTGTGCCCCTTCCTCCTTGAAGCAGGGCAAAGGCTTTGAACAGAGTGGTAAGGAGCTGGGAGTCACACAAAGCTGAGCAGAGCAGAGGGGGAGAATCCCCTCCCTGTGCTGCTAGTCACTCAGCTTCTACTCTGCACATTTCCAACATGCAGTACAAGAAGGCTTTGAATATCAGCTCCATCAACCTCTCTTTTTTCCTCTTGATGTCTGCACAGCAGAGTGCACCAGCACTGAGCTTTGATCTGCCACATGGGGATGCTTTATGATTCATGAGATAATTGTGTTCTCATTTGCCACAGACAAATCCCAACAGCCAGCAGAAATGCTGCCTTCATCAGTGTCTTCTGCAAGTCTTCACGGTGGGGAACCACTGCAGCAGCACTTCTGGCAGAGCAATGGGGGTGTCAGGTGGTGACAAACTCCCCAGGAGCCAGCAATGGTCCCTGGCAGCCCAGAGCCAGCTGAGTGCTGAGCTGCAGCCAGAGCAGGGAGAGCAGCAGCACAGGGAGGGGATTCTGCCCCTCTGCTCTGTTCAGAGCCCACCTGCAGCACTGCCTCCAGCTCTGGGCCCCCAGCACAAGAAGGACCTGGAGCTGCTGGAGAGGCTCCAGAGGAGGCTACCAAGATGATCAGAGGCTGTAGAACCTCCCCTGTGGGGACAGGCTGGGAGAGCTGGGGCTGTTCAGCCTGAGGAAGAGAAGGCTCCAGGACAAGAAGGCTGAGAAGGGGATCTGATCAATGTCTATCAATATCTGAGGGGGTGGGGGTCAGGAAGAAGGGGCCAGGCTCTGTTCAGTGGTGCCCAGTGACAGGACAAGGGGCAGTGGATACAAATGGGAGCACAGGAAGTTCCATCTCAACATGAGGAGAAACTTCTTTGCTTGAGGGTGCTGAGCCCTGGAGCAGGCTGCCCAGAGAGACTGTGGAGTCTCCTGCTCTGGAGACATTCAAATCCCACCTGGATGCATTCCTGTGTGACCTGCCCTGGGTTTGCTGATGACACCAAGCTGTGTGGTGCAGCAGACAGCTGGAGGGAAGGGATCCATCCAGAGGGAGCTGGGCAGGCTGGAGAGGTGGGCACAAGCCAACCTCAGGAGCTTCAACAAGACCAAGGGCAGGGTCCTGCAGCTGGGTGGAGGCAACCCCAGGCACAAATCCAGGCTGGGCAGGGACTGGCTGGGGAGCAGCCCTGAGGAGAGAGCCTTGGGGGTGCTGGGGCAGGAGAAGTTCCCCAGGAGCTCTCAGGGTGCACTTGCAGCCCGGAAAGCCAATCAGAGCCTGGGCTGCAGCAGGAGAAGTGTGGCCAGCAGGGCAAGGGAGGGGATTCTCCCCCTCTGCTCAGCCCTGCTGAGACCCCACCTGCAGTACTGCCTCCAGTTCTGGAGCCCCTATTGCAAGAGGGATGTGGAGGTGCTGGAAGGTGTCCAGAGCAGGGCCAGGAGGAGGAGCAGAGGGCTGGAGCAGCTCTGCTGTGAGGACAGACTGAAGGAGTTGGGGCTGTTCAGGCTGGAGAAGAGAAGGCTCCCAGGTGACCTCATTGTGGCCTTCCAGGATCTGAAGGGGGCTACAGGAAGGCTGGGGAGGGACTGCTCAGGCTCTCAGGGAGTGATAGGACTAGGGGGAATGGAATGAAGCTGGAGGTGGGGAGATTGAGGCTGGAGGGGAGGAGGAAGTTCTTCCCCATGAGAGTGGTGAAGCCCTGGAATGGGTTGTGCAGGGAGGTGGTTGAGGCCCTGTCCCTGGAGTTGTTTCAGCCCAGGCTGGCTGAGGCTCTGGCCAGGCTGCTCTAGTGTGGGGTGTCCCTGGCCATGGCAGGGGGGTTGGAACTGGATGATCCTTGTGGTCCCTTCCAACCCTGACTGATACTATGATACCCCAGCTCTGGCAGGGGGGTTGGACTCAATGAACTCCAGAAGTCCCTTCAGTGATTCTGTGCCTGTAAGGTTGATTCCTTCTTAAAAGCAGCAGCTCCATCAGCAATCTGCCCGTGTCTGAATGGAAACTACAGCATTAAACTGCCAGCTTTGCTTTGTAGTCCTTCGTGTTCTCAGGCTATGGAGGCTGTTGCAGCACTGGACAATGCCAGGATGTAAGTGGTGTATGTAGGTCAGATGCAGGCTTTGTGGTTGCTATGTCGAATTTTGCAGCCAGTCCAGATTCCTGAGGCACTTAGAGCTCTGCTTGCCCTGGATGGCCTCATTTCTGCCAGAATGTTAGCTATGGCCTGTAGCCATAGAACACAGCACCACTGAATGTTGGGGGTTGGAAGGGACCTCCAGAGATCACCCAGTCCAACCCCCTGCCAGAGCAGGGTCACCCAGGGCAGGGCACCCAGGAACACATCCAGGTGGGGCTGGAAAGGCTCCGGAGCAGGAGACTCCACAACCTCTCTGGGCAGCCTGCTCCAGGGCTCTGGGACCCTCACAGGGACAAAGTTTTCTCTCCTGTTCCTGTGGGTGGCAGTTTGGGCTGGGTGCCTCCTGTTGCTGCTCTGGTGCCCCGGGTGTGCAGCCCAGGGGGTGGACACGGGAAGCTGTGTCCTGCTCCCTAGAAAACCCACCAGCAAGGTCTCACGCTGCCTCTCTCTTCCCTCGCTGCTCCTGTGGGAGATGCTCCCTAGCTGGTAATGGAGGGGGAGTTATCTCAAGGCCTCTGGGGCCTAATGCCAGGAGAAGAAGGGGGAAGGGCAGTCTCAGATCTGGCCAGCTGAGATTAGCCTAACAGTGGAGGGGGGAAAGAAAGAGCCCTGGTGGGTTTGGGTGCACCCTCAGGTAGGGAGAAGGGAAATGCTGGGATGCTTCTGGCTGTGCTGTAAAGGGCTCTGTATGCTTTGGGATCCCTTTTGTCACTGTGCTTGGAGCTCTCTGTAAAACACTCACTGCTTTTCTATTTAAATTTCCCATCACTTCTGCAATCCATTTGTCTGAGTCTCACTTTTCTGCCCCGGTGGGAGGCAAGAGAGGATCTGCCTGGCCTCTAACTAGGACACTGCGGCACCTCCTCTGCTCCAGCCTGCCCCCAGTGCCCCTTGTGCTGTGCTTGGCCATCCCTGAGCAGAGCCTGGCTCCAGCCCTGCACATCTTTATCCCCAGCCATCAGAGCAGCCCTCAGGCTCCTCTGCTCCAAGCTCCCTCAGCCTGTCCTCACAGGGAGGTGTTCCACTGCCTGCAGCAGCAGACCCTGGGCTGGTCTCTCTCAAGCAGCTCCTGCAGAAGTCTCCTCTGATTTACTCATCTTCCCTTCTGCTCCTTTCCTATTTCATTTCTCTTGCTGAACTTCCAAGGTTTGGATTAATTGTCCCCTGAATATTTTCTGCTCTTTTATTTTTTTCCTTTCCCCACACATGATGAATTTTCATGCTCTGTGGCCAAAACAATTCCCCCTTCCTACATACCTCAATGTTTCAATTGCCTCCCTCCAGTGAGGTGCTCCATTTGCACTTGAAACGTTTCTCTGAGAACAGCAATGATGCTCACTCTGAGCTCCCTTTTCTGCTGCAGGTTTGCCTGGTAGAGGTGGGCAGGCTCTCAGTACAGCCTGTGGCTCGCTGCTGCCACAACAACGATCACTTCCATGCTGGCAGGCTGCATGGAGGGCAAAGAGACAATGAGGTATTGAAGATGGGAAAGAAGGGTGAGATGTCAAAAGTGGGGTCAGCAAAAATAAGTCTTTAATTTGGTGTTCTCCTCCCATTTTTGTGTTGGTGAAATGAGTGGGACTGGTGCAAAAAGGCTTGAAAAGCAAGGCTGGCCCACACAGTCTCTCAGTATTGTGACTGTGATCTAAATTCATGTCTGTATGACAACTGGGATTGACATAAATCACTGTATTCGAGCTGTGAATGAAATAAATACCTGTATGAGAACTGATTTGAGATGCTAACCCAGCCCTGCAGGTGAGGTCTCCCCAGAGCAGAGCAGAGGGGCAGGATCCCTCTCTCCAGCTCTGGCCACACTGCTTTGGATGCAGCCCAGGCTGCCCTTGGCCTTCTGTGCTGCCAGTGCCCATTGCTGGCTCCTGCCCAGCTTCTCCCCACCAGCACCCCCAAGTCCTTCTCTGCAGGGCTGCTCTCAATCTCACCACCCCCAGCCTGGATTGATAATGGGGATTGCCCCAACCCAGGGGCAGGACCTTGCCCTTTGCCTTATTGAACTTCATGAGATTCCCCTCAGCCAGCTCTCCAGCCTGTCCAGGTCCCTCTGGATGCCATCCCATCCTTCAGCTTATCTATTGCACCACTCAGGTTTCTGTCATTGCCAACTTCCTGAGGGTGCCTCATTCTTAACCAGTTTTAGTGTCATTTCATTCTGAGGGCTGCCTGCAGCTCTCTAGGCCGGTGTGGCTGTAGCTCAGGGAGTTTCTGCTTGCCCTCATCCTAGCACTGTTGGGATGGTGAGGAAGACAATGCCCATTTCCCTGCCCTGAAGCTGAGGCTGGAAGCTGGCATTTCCATGTTCCCCTGTGGGCACCAGAGGTGTCTGGTGCTTGCAGTTCTAGGCAGGGGGAGATGCTGAGAAACCTTGCAGGAAAACTGTGCCCATGGAGTTGTAGGTTGGATATTAAGACAAACTGGAGATGAGGAAAAATGTCTTTCCTGCCAGAGTGGTCAGGGACTGGCACAGGCTGCCCAGGGAGGTGGTGGAGTCCCCATCCCTGGAGGTGTTCAGGAAATGTGTAGCCATGGCACTTGTGGCCATGGTTTAGTGGCCATGGTGGGGTTGGGTTGATGGTTGGACTGGATGGGTCTAATGGGCCAGTAATTACCTCGTGCTCCTTGGAACCCTGCTTGTAGAAGGGGGCAACAGCCTTGAGAAGAGAAGGCTCAGGGCAGACCTCATCACCATGGAGCAGCACATGAAGGGCGGCTGCCAGGAGGATGGAGACTCCCTTTGTCCAAGCAGTGCCATGGAACAGCCAAGGGGGGATGGGGACAAGTTGCTGCTGGGGACATTCCCATTGCACTCCAGGAGCAAAGGTTTGCCATGAGCACAGTCAGAGACTGGAATCATCTCCCAAGGGCAGCAGTGGAGTGCCCTGCACTGGGCAGTTTGAGCCTCAGCTTGCCAGGGTGCTGAGCCAGCACATGGCCACTGCACTGTCACCTGGAGAGGTTGGAGCAGAGGATCCTTGGGGTCCCTTCCAAGCTGGCAGTCTGGGGTTCTATGGTAAGAGGTTTTCCAGCCCTCTGATCTTCTTTGTGACCTCTTCTGGTCTTGCTCCAACAAGATTTGTTCACCAGTGACTATCTGAAGAACTACAAATAGTGAACCTGCCTTGTCAGAAGCAATTAAAGCTTAACCAAGCTTAGTTCCTCTACTCCCCAAGTTGTGCATTCAGCTTGGGACCAGATCCTGTTGCAATTCATGGCAAAGGTTCTGAGTGAATTCTTTTGAGCTCAGGTGGTGGGTAGGTGTTTGTCTTTGCTTTTTAGATACAACCAAGTTGTCAAGTTGCTGAACAGGAAATGCTGATTTTGTTCTCTCTCCCTGATACCTAATATCAAGGCAAAAGAATGGTGAGGTGAATATAAACACAGAAACATAGAATCACAGAGTGCTTTGTGCTGGAAGGGACCTGAAAGATCCTCCACTTCCAACCCCCTGCCATGCACACCAGCACAGCTTGCTCAAGGCCTCATCCAACCTGGACTTCAACACCTCCAGGGAGGAGGCAGCCACAGCCTCCCTGGGCAGCCTGTGCCAGTGCCTCCCACCCTCACTCTAAAGAATTTCTTCCTCATCTCCAGTCTCCATCTTCTCTCTCCCAGCTCAAAGCCATTGTCCCTTGCCCTGTCACTCCCAGCCCTCATCACAAGTCCCTCCCCAGCTCTCCTGGAGCCCCTGGAGGCATTGGAAGGCTGCTCTAAGGTGTCCCTGGAGCCTTCTCTTCTCCAGGCTGAACAGCCCCAACTCTCCCAGCCTGCCACCCACTGTCCTTATGCCCTCTTCTTGACTCGCTCCCCAGAACTGGAGGCAGTGCTGCAGGTGGGGTCTCAGCAGAGCAGAGAAGAGGAACAAAACCACCTCCCTCATCCTGCTGATCCTTAGGCCCAGTGTTGCTGGACAGAGCATTCCAGCCATCCCCCTGTGCAGCTGGGCTCTCATCTTGTGGGTGCTTCTGGAGCCAAATCTATGGGAGGTGCTAGGTAAAGCCTGGGACAACTTTGCAGGTGGTCAGAGTGGAATGGTGGCACTGTTGGAAGAGCACTGCAGCACTGCCAGCTCCAGGCATTTGCCAAGTCCTTAGCAGAAAACGTGAGAAAGGTAATCTGAGGCCTGGGATGGGACCTGGGCTGTACCAACCCCACCTTCTGCCATGCAAGCAAGCAGGGGGTAAAATATTTCTGAATGCTTAGAAGCCTGGGCTTGAAACTTGGACAGGAGCCCTCCTTAAATGTGCACTGGAGACATTGCCTGGGGACTAAAACACCTGCAGAAGCTTTTCATTGAGAGGAATGTGTGCTTTGTAGCTGCAGTCTCTTGGAATGGCAAATTTAAGTCTCTTCATAAGGGAAGGAAAGAAAGAAAAAGCCAAAGAACTCAGTGCTGCTGTGCTGCATCCAGGGCTGTTTGACCTCCCTGCCAGCCACATGGGCAGTGGCATGGAGGCAGCCCCAGCAGGTTTGCTGCTGGCACCAAGCTGTGTGCTGTGCTGCATTCACTGGAGGGCAGGGATGGCATCCAGAAGGATCTTGACAGGCTTCAGAAGTGGCCAGGGCCAGCTGCAGGAGGTTCAGCAAGTCACAGAGCAAGGTACTGCAGCTGGGCAACCCCAGGCACCAATCCAGGCTGGGTGCTGAGTGGGTTGAGAGCAGCCCTGCAGAGAAAGCCTTGAGGGTGCTGGGTGCTGAGCAGCTCCCCAGGAGCCAGCAGTGCCCTCCTGCTGCCCAGCAGGCAGCTGTGTGCTGGGCTGCAGCCAGAGCAGGGTGGGCAGCAGGGCAGCAGAGGGGATTCTGCCCCTTGGCTCTGCTCTGCTGAGACCTCACCTCCAACCCTGCCTCCAGTTCTGGTGTCCCCAGCAGCAGAAGAAGGACACAGAGCTGCTGGAGTGAGGCCAGAGGAGGCCACAAAGATGATCCAAGGGCTGGAGCAGCTCTGCTGTGAGGCCAGGCTGAGGGAGCTGGGGGTGTTCAGCCTGGAGAAGGGAAGGCTCCAGGGGGACCTCAAAGCTGCCTGCCAGGACCTGAAGGGATCCTGCAGGAAGGCTGCAGAGGGACTTCTCATGAGGGTGTCTGGAGCCAGGCCAAGGGGGAATGGTTTGAAGCTGAGGCAGAGCAGGGTCAGAGTGGAGCTGAGGAGGAATTTCCTCAGCATGAGGGTGGTGAGACTCTGGAACAGTTTGCCCCAGGGAGGCTGTGGATGTCCCCTGCCTGCAGGTGTTCAAGGCCAGGCTGGATCAGGCCTTGGGCAGCCAAGTCTAGTGAGAGGTGTCCCTGTCCATGGAGGTTGGAGGAGATGACCTCTGAGGTCCCTTCCAACCTGAGGCATTGTGTGAGTCTCAGATTCAATCTGCCTTTTGTCATGCACTGTGTGAGCACTTCCCAAGCCTGGAGTTACTCTGTCTGGGAGCAGTGGTGGAATACCCATGGTGTCACCACGTCCATATCTTTTCCTCAGCACAGATGTGTTCTTCCCAAGCTTTTGTAAGGTGCATTTGCTGTCAGCTTGAGTGCAGTGGTGAGCTGGTTCCTTGTGCTTCAGTTTGCTTCAGGTGCTGCTAACAATGTGAAGTGAACCTGAATCTGTCCATAGTGAAATCTGTTCATGAGTTACCCAACCTGAATCCCTTTCAGTCTGAGGTGGGTGATGCACTGCCTTTAATGAGCCAATTAAAGTAATTGCCAGATAAAAGGCAACTCTAAAGCAAGCAGTCTGGGAGGTATGCAATACTCCAAGGGTATGGTCTCAAGGGCTGGTTAACCTTTCCTCCAGGGTTCTAGAAGGCCACCAGCATCCTGGCTTGGATCAGCAGTAGTGTGGCCAGCAGGAGCAGGGCAGGGATTGTCCCACTGTACTCAGCACTGGTGGTGTGGATCTTGAGTAGTGGTTTCAGTTTTGGGGCACTCAATGCAAGAAGGACATTGAGGGGCTGGAGCAGGCCCAGAGAAGGGTAAAGAAGCTGGGGAAGGGTCTGGAGAACAGGGCTGGGGAGGAGCAGCTGAGGGAGCTGGGGGTGTTCAGTGTGGAGAAGATGAGGGGAGACCTCATTGCTCTCCACAGCTCCCTGAAAGGAGCTTGCAGTGAGGGGGAGGTTGGGCTCTTCTCCTCACTATCAGGTGAGAGGACAAGAAGAAATGGCCTCCAGTTGCCCCAGGGGAGGTTTAGGTTGCACATTAGAAGAATCTTCTTCACTGGAAGGGTTCTCAGAGCCTGGCACAGGCTGCCCAGGGAGCTGGCTGAATCCCCACCCCAGGAGGTGTTTCAAAGAGGCAGAGATGTGGTGCTGAGGGCCATGGTTTAGCAGCAGCCTGGCAGAGTTAGAGAATGGTTGGACTGGATGAGCTGAAAGGTTTTTTACAAGTAAGAGGCTTCTATGTTTCTGTGATCTTTTAAGCTGCAGTTACAGAGCTGCTGTGAGGAGTTGGTTGCAATCTTGCCTGCAAAGCTCCCTATGGCTTCAGAAGTCGTTCTGCCCTGGATTGCATTACTGGAATTCCTGTAACTTCATTAGGGTTGGCTGGGGTTTACTAAGCCATGATTTACCCTGGGATCACCTGCAGCCAAAAATGAGCTGAACGTTGGGAGTTGTGTAATTAGAGGTGTTTACAGGAAACACTACAGGCAGCATGGCAGGAAAACAGCACTCCCCAGATCAGACCTGCAGCATGGCAAGGAGGCAAAAGGACTGCCAAGAAACTCCAGGGTTACCATCCTGCAGTGTTAGCAGGAGCAGGCAAAGGACTTCTGAGCTTGCCAGCAGCAAACACTAAAGAGCCATGGAATCACAGAATTGGTTTTGTTGTAAAGATCATTGCCTGCCACCATCAGCCATCTCTGCAGTCAGACAGTCAAGACAGCAACTTGAGGTTGGTCTTCCACTGGTCCCAGTTGAATCCCCTGGTTTTTGTACAGCTGTCACTCACATTCACTAAGTCACCAAGGACTGTTTTCTGCCTCTTGCTGTACTGCCTGCTCTTCCAGCAGCTCTCCTGATGCATGGTGCTCCTGGAGGTAGCCCTCTCCCAGCAGAACTCCTGCCCCTGTGCACTTCACCCCCTCCATCTCTCCCTCCATCCTTCCTTCCATCCCTCTCATCCTCAGACTCACAAAATAAGAGAATGGTTTGGGTTCTAAGGGATCACAGGCTCTCAGGATGTTAGGGGTTGGAAGGGACCTGTGGAGATCTTCCAGTCCAACCCCCCTGCCAGAGCAGGAGCATAGAATCCAGCACAGGTCACACAGGAACACATCCAGACAGGGCTGGAAAGGCTCCAGAGAAGGAGACTCCACAACCTCTCTGGGCAGCCTGCTCCAGGGCTCTGAGCCTCACAGGGAAGAAGTTCCTCCTCATGTTGAGGTGGATCTTAAAAATACTTAGTTCCAACACCCTGCCATGGGCAGGGACACCTCCCACCAGCCCAACTTGCTCAAGGCCTCATCCAACCTGGCCTTCAACACCTCCAGGAAGGGGGCAGCCACAGCCTCCCTGGGCAGCCTGTGCCAGTGCCTCCCCACCCCCACTCTCAAGAATTTCTTTTTAAGAAAAAAGAATTAACTTCTTCACTGAATCATTACAATTGGAAAAGCTCTCTGATGTCATCCAGTCCAACCACCAACCCAGCACCACCATGGCCACCGAACCATGACCCCAAGAGCCATGGCCACAGGTTTCTTGAACACCTCCAGGGCTGGGGACTCCACCTGGGAGAGGCTGCCTCCCTGGGCAGCCTGTGCCAATCCAGCAGAGACACTTTTCCTAATCTTCAACTGAAACCACCCCTGAAGCAACTTGAGACCATTTCCTCTCATCCCATCACTTGGTACTCGGGAGAAGAGACCAACCCCAATGCCACTGCATCCTCCTTTCAGGGAGCTGTAGAGAGCAATGAGGTCTCCCCTCAGCCTCCTCTTCTCCAGACTGAACACCCCCAGCTCCCTCAGCTGCTCCTCCCCAGCCCTGTTCTCCAGCCCCTTCCCCAGCTTGGCTGCCCTTCCCTGGACCTGCTCCAGCCTCTCAATGTCCTTGCAGTGGGACCCCCAGCCCTGACCTCTTTACTCCAGCTGTGCCCTCCCCAGCCACCAGCACAGACACCTCCCCCCTTCCCCTCCCCGCCGCGCACAGGCCACACCCCCCTGTGACCCCGCCCCCGGGGCTCGCCCCCTGCCCCCGCCCCGCCGCCCCCGGCGCATGCGCAGTGCCCGCCCCCCGCCATGTTGGCGGTGAGTGACGCGCGGGGCCGGTAGGCGGGGCCAGGAGGCGGCGGGCGGGAGCGGGCAGCGGGGACGCGCTCCCGGGCCGCGCTCGGGACTTTGGGACCGCTTCTGAGCGGGCCCCGTGGCCGGGCCCGGGCGGGCGAGCTGCAGTCCGGCAGGTGAGAGCAGTGCGCGGGTACGCTCCCCGGGTTCTGCCCCGCTCGGGGTTCCGGAGCGGCCGGGGCCCCGCGTCCTGCGGGGCCTCTGCGGCCGGGGAGCAGGAGCGGGGCCGCGTTCTGTGAGCAGTGCAGAGGGGTGGCGAGGCCGGGGCTCCGCGTCTGTCCGGGGTGCTGCCGGGGGGCGGGAGCGCTGTGGGCGCCGGAGGGTGCCCTGCCTGCGGGAGGGAGCCAGCGTGCCCCAGTTGCGCTTGGTGGGGCGGAACGCCGCTGCCGGCAGGGCCGGCAGTCGGGGAGCGCCGGTTTGTGAGGGGGAAAAGGTGCTGTGCCCGCTTCGCAGGGGCAGGATCCTGCGAGGGCAGGAAGGAGGGGGGCTCCGTGTGCAGTGGGAGGGCGAAAGTGTCCATTGCCTCCGGGTATGGGGGCGGTGGAGTAGGACGAGGAGGTTAGGGAGAGCCGGCACGGGGGTCGGTCAGGGGCGGGGGTCCCGGGAGGGACCGGCCGGGGACAAAGCGGGGCTGGCCGCGCCGGGGGTCACCCTTGGCTCTGTGCTCCGGTCCCGGCTGGTGTGCTTTGTGCCTCTGGAGAAGGGTCTTCGGCTCCCCTTTTCCAGGCATTGTTTTGCTGCCGTGGTTTTCTTCCTTCTCCCGGCACTTTCTGCTCAGCGGTGTTTATTGTTCCCTCCTTGAGGTCTGGTTGCAGGAGGGAGTTTCGGGGCTGAGTTCTGAGGCACAGCCGTTAGGAACGGGGGTGTGACAGCAGGCTCTAACCAACTTGCCGAGTTCCACTTCTCCCTGCTGGCATAACAATGAACCCGAGCTGTGTTTTCGCTGGGTGCTGCTCGGGACCTTTTGCCTTGGGTATGAAGAGTGTGGTGTGAACTTGCGAGCGCTCCGAGCCCTGCCTCTGGCCCTCGTGTCGTTCAGGGGGCACATCTTCGGCTTTGTGCGGCAAGGGGCTCTTCAGCTTGGATGCTCCGAGCGTGAATGAAACCGATGCTGAGCCTGAAGTCTGCACCAGAAGTACCTCCTTCACCCATTTAAATCTGGCTCATCCATTTGAATCGAATGCCCCAGCAGAGCCTTCCTTATTCTCTCCCCAGCGAGCTACGCACAGAGATAATGCTAATGAAGAACCTTCAGGGCACTCTCCCCGCTTCTGTGATTTCATGGTAGAGCCTGTTCTGCAATCCCATTTAATACCAGAGTATGCTGCAGAGTGCTGATAGTGGGGAAGGAAAAAAAAACACCACCATCAAAAAACAACAGAGAAGGGAAAACTAAGTTTGGGTAGTAGCTGGGCTGCAGTGTTCTCTGGAGTGCAGTCCTTGTGAGCTCTTTGATTCCATCCTGTTCAGAACTGGGCTTCGAAACATTTCCCTTCGCTTTGGAAGTTCAAAGCCGGTGGCGTGCTGCCAGCACAAATTAGCATGCTGCTGTGCTTCAAAGCAGCAAGGCTTTCGAGTGAGCCCTGGCTGGGCACCAGGTGTCAAAAATGAATTCAAGTGACTTTGCCCCAGCCAACACTTTCTGGTTTTTGGGGGGGATGATTATTTTGTAGACTCTTCTGTTAACGATTCACTAAACTGAAAGTCATTGGAGGCTGTGGTTCAGCTGTACCTAATCTGTCTCAGGAGTAGTGGCTTGGGGACTTCTGTGACTTGTGTCATTGCTGGCACAACTTCTGGGGATGCCAGGCGTGAAGCAGAGCAGCAGACTTGCTCAGCCAGAAAGGAAAGGGTCACACAAAGGCTCCCTGAGCCAGTCTGCAGTGCCTTCCAACAACTGCTGGCAGAGCGTGCCTGTGAGGAGAGGGTGAGCACAGGGATGCTCTCAGCCAGCCTGCCAGGAGATCATAGAATCACAGGCCTGGAAGAGACCTCAAGGATCATCCAGTTCCAAGGCCCTGCCATGGGCAGGGACACCTCACACTACAGCAGGTGGCTCAGAGCCACATCCAGCCTGGCCTTCAAAACCTCCAGGGCTGGGGAAATACCTCCAGGGGAAAAACACAAAGACCTCCAGGAGATGATGAGCACAGGGATCATCTCAGCCAGCCTGGGAGGATTTGGCTTGCTCAGGGAGCAGGGGAGGAAGTATGCCCAGCTGGTATCACCACAGAGGCAGTATGTGAGATTGATCAGGAGTCCTTCGTTAAGCTCCAGGGTGGCTCAGAGGGGAAGGGAAATGGAGCTGCTTATGAAAAGGGCTCATGAAGTGGCTGGAAGCACGGTGGCATTGGGCATGCAAAGTCAAACCTTGCCTCTAGTAACTTTAAATGAGAGATTATTTTCTCTTTGTTGTCCTGGCATCCTAGAATGGTTTAGGTTGGAAGAGACCTTGAAGATCATCCAGTTCCAACCCCCCTGCCATTGGCTGGGAGACTTCCCAGCAGACCAGGTTGCTCAAGGCCCCATCCAGCCTGGCTTTGAACAGTTCCAGGTTGGAGTCTCCACAACTTCTCTGCCATTCCAGTGCTTTATCACTCTGATAGTGGAGAGTTTCTTCCTAATCAAAGTCTGTCTTCTTCCAGTCTGAAGCCATTACCACCCATCCTGTCACTACATGCCTTTGTAAAAAGTCCTTCTCCAGCTGTCCTGTAGGCTTCTTTCAGACACTGGAAGGGCACTATAAGATCTCTCTGGGCTCAACACCTCCCAACTGTACTGGCCTGTCCCCACAGGGGAGGTGTTCCAGCTCTCTGGTCATCCTTGTGGCCTCCTCTGGACCTTCTCTCACAGTTCCATATTCTTCCTGTGTTGGGAGCTCCAGAGCTGGGCACATGCTGAGAAAAATGTGGAATTCCTTAAGAAAATAGCAAAGTAGCTCATGTTGAGTGCATTTCAGTGAAATGCCACTTGGATACCTTTCCTTGGCAGTGGTGACCAAGGCCAGCAGGTCTGGCTCTAGGAGCATAGCCTCTGCTATCTGCACTGATCAGGTTCACAGGCTCACAGGATGTTAGGGGTTGGAAGGGACCTCTGGAGATCTTCAAGACCAACCACAGAATCCAGCACAGGTCACACAGGAACACATCCAGGTGGGGATGGAAAGGCTCCAGGGAAGGAGACTCCACAACCTCTCTGGGCAGCCTGCTCCAGGGCTCTGTGAGCCTCACAGGGAAGAAGTTCCTCTTCATGTTGTGGTGGAACCTCCTGTGCTGGAGTTTCCATCCATTACCCCTTGTCCTGTCCTGGGGTGCAGCTGCGAAGAGTCTGTCCCCTCCCTCTTGACACCCTGCAAGTGACAGCCCCAGTGTTGCTACCTCAAGGGCTGGATGCCCTTAGTGTGCTCCAGGCAGCAGAAACTGTTGCTTACAGTCCATGCAACACAGAAACCACCTTGGTGGAGACTGCAAATGAACTTGCAACAGGTTGCAGAGAGGTGTGGAGTCTCCTTCTCTAGAGATCTTCAAAGCCCACCGGGATGTGTTCCTGTGTGACCTGCCCTGGGTGGTCCTGCTGTGCAGGGGGGGTGGACTTCCCACTGCAGCTCCCTGAGGGGAGCTTGGAGCAAGGAGGGGGCAGCCTCTGCTCCTTCGTGGCAAGAGACAGAAACAGAGAAAATGGTCCCAAGCTGCAGCAGGGGAGGCTCATGCTGGATCTCGGGAAATATTTCTGCGCTGGAAGGGATCTCAGACGTTGGAAGAGGCTGCCCAGGGCAGTGCTGGAGTCACCCTCCCTGGGGGTGTTCAAGCAGCTGTGGAGCTGGTGCTTAGGGACATGGTTTGGTGCTGACCCTGCAATGCTGGGTCGAAGGTTGGACTTGGATGAGCTTGGGGGTCTCTTCCATTCCGTCTATTCTGTGATTCCCTGGTTCTGTGACTTGATCTCCAGAGGTCCCTTCCAGCCCTCAGCATTCTGTGCTCCTACCCAGAGTGTTTCTGCTAGCACTGCCATATCACCTCCACAGACACCACAAGCAAGCTGTCAGAGATGCTCTGCTTCTGATGGCTGTTGTGTTGATGAAGTAGCTGTCGTGCTTGGTACAAGGCTGGGTTGTTTCTCTTTGCTGATACATCTGTGCTGGCAAAAAAAACCCCAACTTTCTGGGGAACTGCACTGTGACAGAAATTGAACAATTCTGAGGCTTTTCTGTCCTCTAACAGCTGGCAGCCTGGGAGTGAGAGCCAACGTTTGGCTGTTCCACTGCATCAATAGCACAGAACTTTGCAAATGACTCTTAATGGCTTAGGAAAGTTGGCTTTGATGGCCTTGGGCTAGGTTCACGGGGAGAGCTGCCTTCAGCACTGATCTGGTGTGCTGCATACGGGTGGCAGCCTGAGTGGGAGGTAAAAGCTTAAGCAGATAGGGCAAAATGTGTTCTGCTTTCCTTCCAAGGTTCTCTGAGCTGTTAGAAATCCCCACAGCTGCAGCCATTGTCAGAGCACTGTTAACTGTTTGTGACTCAAAAGGTTGCTTAAAACTGGGAGAGGGGAGCTTTATGGCTGAATTCAAAGTGCTAGTGTGGAGGAAACTGAGTGTGTTTGTGATCCCTAGGCAGTATCTGTGAAAACGAGGAAGTAATTGAGGCATCCCAGTATGGTTGGGGTTGGAAGGGACCTCAAAGCTCATCCAGCTCCAAGCCCCTGCCATGGGCAGGGACACCTCCCACCAGCACAGGCTGCTCAAGGCCTCATCCAGCCTGGCCTTGAGCACCTCCAGGGAGAGGGTATCCACAGCCTCCCTGGGCAACCTGTGCCAGTGTCTCCCCACCCCCACTCTAAAGAATTTCTTCCTAATCAAGAGAGTATCAAGACAAGTGTGGCCAGCAGGGCTAGGGAGGTTCTCTTCCCCCTCTGCTCTGCCCTGCTGAGACCACGCCTGGAGTACTGTGTCCAGTTTTGGGCTTCCCAGCTCAAGAGATAGAGACCTGCTGGAGAGAGTCCAACAGAGAGCTGTGAGGATGATGAAGGCACTTGAACATCTCTGCTACAAAGAAAGGCTTAGAGCCCTGGGGCTGTTTAGTTTGGAGAAGGCTGAGAGGGGTTCTGATCAATGTCTATCAGTGTCTGATGGGTGGCTGTCAGGATCAAGGTCCCTGGCTCTTTCTGGTGGTGCCCAATGACAGGACAAGGAGCAGCAAAGGGTACAAGCTGGACCCCAGGAGGTGCCATCTCAACATGAGGAGGAAATTCCTTGCTGTGAGGGTGCTGAGCCCTGGAGCAGGCTGCCCAGAGAGGTTGTGGAGTCTCCTTGTCTGGAGACTTTCCAGCCCCACCTGGATGTGTTCTGTGTGACCTGTGCTGGGTGACCCTGCTCTGGCAAGGGGTTGACTCCCTGATCTCCAGAGGTCCCTTCCAACCCGCTGTGATTCTGTGGCTTAGTGATCTCCAGTCTCAGTCTGCCCTCTTCCAGCTCCACGCCATTGCCCCTCATCCTGTCAGTGCAAGCCCTTGTCACAAGTCACCAGCGGTGACAATCCTGTTGGTGGTGGCCATGTGGGACCCTGGGCCACCAAGCAGCTGTGGTGCTGCAGGAACAGGTGTGCTCATTTTGCTTGGAGCATGCAGCAGCAGCTGCTTTGTGCTGTCAGTGCTGGTGCTCCAGAGTCCCTGTGGGAAGTGGGTGGTTGTGTTTCCTTCTGGGGACACACTGCTTTGCTGTCAGTCCCAGTGGCACTGGGCAGATGCTTTCTTGGGGCTTTTGTTGGCTGCTCCTTTGTGATGGATGCAGCTGCCTCGGGGGGGAGGATGTTCTGTAGCCCTGAAATGTGTCAGATTTGGTTGGCAGTGCCAGCAGGCTCTCTGGCTTTAAAACTATTCCACTTGGTTTCTTTGCTAGGGAGGATTGAGAATCTCTGGTAGCTTCTGTACAGGGGGGAAGTGAAGAAGGTTCTGAGCAGAGGTTTTGCTTTCAAAGCAGTTCTTGGAGCTGTTCTCTTGACTTGTAGTTGCTTAAATTCTGGGGAAGGCCTAAAGCTTTTTCTCCATTCCACATTAGAGAGCCTCAGGTGCCCCATGCCTACTGTGGGACCATCCTGTCACCACAGACCCCATGACTAGCCCATGGCACCAAGTGCCACATCCAATCCCCTCTTGAACACCGCCAGGGATGGGGACTCCACCACCTCCCTGGGCAGCACATCCCAATGGTGAACGACTCTCTCGGTGAAGAACTTTCTCCTCACCTCCAGCCTCAACTTCCCCTGGCACAGCTTGAAACTGTGTCCCCTTGTTCTGGTGCTGGTTGCTAGAGAGAAAAGGCCAACCCCTTCCTGGCTACAACCTCCCTTCAGGGAGTTGGAGAGAGCAAGAAGGTCTCCCCTGAGCCTCCTCTTCTCCAGGCTAAGCAACCCCAGCTCCCTCAGCCTCTCCTCACAGGGCTGTGCTCAAGGCCTCTCCTCAGCCTTGTTGCCCTTCTCTGGACACCTTCAAGTGTCTCGATGTCCTTCTTAAACTGAGGTGCCCAGAACTGGACACAGGACTCAAGCTGTGGCCTCAGCAATGCAGAGCACAGGGGCAGAATGACTTCCCTGCTCCTGCTGGCCACACTCTTCCTGATGCAGGCCAGGATGCCATTGGCCTTCCTGGCCACCTGGGCACACTGCAGGCTCATGTTCAGCCTACCATCAATCAGCACCCCCAGGTCCCTCTCTGTTTGGGAGCTCTCAGCCACTCTGCCCCCAGCCTGTAGCTCTGCCTGGGGTTGCTGTGGCCAAAGTGCAGCACCTGGCACCTGGACTTGTTGAATGCCATCCTGTTGGCCTCTGCCCATCTGTCCAGTCGGTTGAGGTCCCTCTGCAGGGCCCTCCTAGCCTCTAACTGACCAACATCTGCTCCCAACTTGGTGTCATCTGCAAATTTGCTGATGACTGTCTCAATCCTCTCATCCTGATAAGGTTGCCTCAGGTTGCCCAGAGTCCTGTCCAGTCTCACCTTGAATATCTGCAGGGATGGAGCCTCAACCACCTCCTTGGGCAATCCCTTCCAGTTTTAACCCTCGTGGTGCAGAACTTACTCCTCACATCCAATCCAAATATCCTCCAATTTCAAACCATTGCCCTGGTCCTGTCCCTGCAGGCCTTTGGGAACAGTCCCTCTGCAGCCTTCTTGTAGCCCCCTTCAGCTACTGGAAGGCTGCTCTAAGGTCTCCCTGGAGCCTTCTCTTCTCTAGCCTGAACAGGCCCAACCCTCTCAGCCTGTCCCCACAACAGAGGTTCTCCAGCCTTCTGATCATTTTTGTGGCCTCCTCTGGACCCTCTCCATCAGATCCAGGTCCTTCCTTTGTTGAGGGCTCCATAGCTGGACCCAGCCCTGCAGGTGAGGTCTCCCCAGAGCAGAGGGGCAGGATCCCTCTCTCCATCTCTGGTCACGCTGTTTTGGGTGCAGCCCTGGCTGCCTTGTGCAGCTGTTCTGAGGAAGGAGAGGTTCTGTGTTGTGACAAAGATAAAGCAGGTTTTTTGAGGTGTGCCAGTGCTGAAGTGTGAGATTCCCAGAGGTCAAAGCAAGCAAGGATGAATTTCAGGTGAATTTCAACCCAGGTCCTTTCTCCTGGTTGTTTGTTGGGGCCTCCATGCCCCTGGACTGTTCTAGGTTCAAGCTGAATGTGTTCCACCTGTGTTTCACTGAGCATTGTGGGAACAGAAGAATAGTGAAGAGGTGATTTGGAACAGTCAGCATGGCTTTGCCAAGGGCAAATCCTGCCTGACAAACCTGGTGGCCTTCTCTGAACAGGTGACAGCATTAATAGCTGAGGGGTGAGCAACTGATGTGGTTTCCCTGGAGCTGAGCAAAGCCTTTGACACTGTCCCACACCACAGCCTATTCTCCAGGCTGGTGACACATGGGTGTGATGGGTGACCACTGGATGGACACAGAACTGGCTTGATGGCCAAAGAGTGGCTGTCCAGGGGTCCATGTCCCAGGGGAGGCCAGGGACAAGCAGAGTCCCTCAGGGATCAGTCCTGGGACCAGGCTTGTTCAACACCTTTGTGGGTGCCATGGGCAGTGGCATTGAGTGCAGCCTCAGCAAGGTTGCTGATGACACCAAGCTGTGTGGTGCAGCAGACAGCTGGAGGGAAGGATCCATCCAGAGGCACCTGGACAGGCTGGAGAGGTGGGCACAAGGCAACCTCAGGAGCTTCAACAAGACCAAGGGCAGGGTCCTGCAGCTGGGTGGAGGCAACCCCAGGCACAAATCCAGGCTGGGCAGGGACTGGCTGGAGAGCAGCCCTGAGGAGAGAGGCTTGGGGGTGCTGGGGGAGGAGAAGCTCCCCAGGAGCTCTCAGGGTGCACTTGCAGCCCGGAAAGCCAATCAGAGCCTGGGCTGCAGCAGGAGAAGTGTGGCCAGCAGGGCAAGGGAGGGGATTCTCCCCCTCTGCTCAGCCCTGCTGAGACCCCACCTGGAGTACTGCCTCCAGTTCTGGAGCCCCTATTGCAAGAGGGATCTGGAGGTGCTGGAAGGTGTCCAGAGCAGGGCCACGAGGATGAGCAGAGGGCTGGAGCAGCTCTCCTGTGAGGACAGACTGAAGGAGTTGGGGCTGTTCAGTCTGGAGAAGAGAAGGCTCCCAGGTGACCTCATTGTGGCCTTCCAGGATCTGAAGGGGGCTACAGGAAGGCTGGGGAGGGACTGCTCAGGGTCTCAGGGAGTGCTAGGACTAGGGGGAATGGACTGAAGCTGGAGGTGGGGAGATTGAGGCTGGAGGTGAGGAGGAAGTTCTTCCCCATGAGGGTGGTGAAGCCCTGGAATGGGTTGTGCAGGGAGGTGGTTGAGGCCCTGTCCCTGGAGGTGTTTAAGCCCAGGCTGGATGAGGCTGTGGCCAGGCTGCTCTAGTGTGGGGTGTCCCTGGCCATGGCAGGGGGGTTGGAACTGGATGATCCCTGTGGTCCCTTCCAACCCTGACTGATGCTGTGATGCTATGAACTTGGGTTCTTTCTGCCATGACTGGCCTTATCTGCTGATGCTCATGTGAAGTGGTCAACAGGCTGTGAAGATGAGACCTGAACTAGCCAGCAGGGTTTTACTGCACTGGCACAGACCCCAGCTCTCTGGAGGTGAGGCTCTGTTGCTGCAGCAGATTTGCTGCATAGCTCACCAATTCCATAAGAAATAGCCACAAAACATTTCCTCTGAGTTTTAAACTTCCTTCATAAAGCCATTTGTGGGTGGGAAATTAACCAGAAGGTTCACCCAGGGCCCAAGCTGATGGCAGAGGCTTTGGAAGGCAGCTTGGTGCTGCAGGTAGCTCATCTGGTGTGTCTCCGGGTGCTCCTGCCCTGTGCCCTGAGCTGCTGCTGCTCCTTTGGCAGAGCTGATGCTTGTGTGGTGGCAGCGGTGCATTCCTTCATGCTGCTTATCTCATGGGAACCTCTAACCCACTCAATTATGGCTTTATCAGTTTGCTAACTTACCCTATGGCTACACCTTGCCTTGCTCTCACAGGCAGAGGCAGGCATGGTGTGGCTGCAGGTGAATGGAAGCCAAGCAGGACTGCTTCTCCCAGCAGATGCTGGAGGTGGAGCATCAATCTCATCACTGCAGGACTGGGGTAGTGCTTCCACTTTGACCTAGTTGTGTTTCCAGATGCCTTTAAAGCGGTGTTCCTGGGCCTGCTGTTCTCCAGCTGGCTTTGCACCTGTGTAGGAGCTGAATAATCTACAATGATCTCAATGATTTCCACACCAGGCTGGAAAGTGTCCAGAGAAGGGCCAGAGCCCTCTGCCATGGGAGGAGAGGCTGAGAGTCACTGGGGTTGTTCAGCCTGGGGAAGAGAAGGCTCAGGGCAGACCTCATCACCATGGAGCAGGACATGAAGGGTGGCTGCCAGGAGGATGGAGACTCCCTTTGTCCAAGCAGTGCCATGGAACAGCCAAGGGGGGATGGGGGACAAGTTGCTGCTGGGGACATTCCCATTGCACTCCAGGAGCAAAGGTTTGCCACGAGCACAGTCAGAGACCGGAATCATCTCCCAAGGGCAGCAGTGGAGTGCCCTGCACTGGGCAGTTTGAGCCTCAGCTTACCAGGGTGCTGAGCCAGCTGATGGCCACTGCACTGTCACCTGGAGAGGTTGGAGCAGAGGTTCCTTGGGGTCCCTTCCAAGCTGGCAGTCTGGGGTTCTGTTGCCCAGCACATCAACCATTTTGTCACTCAGCTGCAGTTCCCCCATCACAAACCCCACAAAACTAATGGGTAAAAGAGAGGCTGCAGCAGCATCAGGAGGTTTGGGTGCTATGCCTTCAGTAATTTCTTGACCCCAAGGATCAGTGCTGGGCCCCATGCTCTTCATCTTTATTGATGATCTGGATGAGGGCATTGAGTCCATCAGCAGTAAATTTGCAGATGACACCAAGCTGGGGGCAGGAGTTGATCTGCTGGAGGGCAGAGAGGCTTTGCAGAGGGACCTCAACAGGCTGGACAGATGGGCAGAGGCCAAGGGCAGGAGACTGAACACATCCAAGTGCCAGGTGCTGCACATTGGCCACAGCAACCCCAGGCAGTGCTACAGGCTGGGGTCAGAGTGACTGAGAGCAGCCAGGCAGAGAGGAACCTGGGGGTACTGGTGGATGGTAGGCTGAACATGAGCCTGCAGTGTGCCCAGGCAGCCAAGAAGGCCAATGGCATCCTGGCCTGCATCAGAAACAGTGTGGCCAGCAGGAGCAGGGAGGTCATTCTGCCCCTGTACACTGCACTGGTTAGGCCACACCTTGAGTCCTGTGTCCAGTTCTGGGCCCCTCGGGTTAGGAAGGAGGTTGACTTGCTGGAAGGTGTCCAGAGAAGGGCAAGAAAGCTGGGGAGGGGTTTGGAACACAGCCCTGTGAGGAGAGGCTGAGGGAGCTGGGGTTGCTTAGCCTGGAGAAGAGGAGGCTCAGGGGAGACCTTCTTGCTCTCTCCAACTCCCTGAAGGGAGGTTGTAGCCAGGCAGAGGTTGGTCTCTTCTCCCAGGCACCCAGCACCAGAACAAGAGGACACAGTCTCAGGCTGCACCAGGGGAGGTTTAGGCTGGAGGTTAGGAAGAAGTTCTACACAGAGAGAGTGATTGCCCATTGGAATGTGCTTCCCCGGGAGGTGGTGGAGTCCCCATCACTGGAGGTGTTCAGGAGGAGACTTGATGTGGCACTTGGTGCCATGGGTTAGTTGATTAGGTGGTGTTGGATTGATTGAACGCTGTGATCTTGAAGGCCTCTTCCAACCTGGTCTGGTCTAGTCTATTCTATTCTAACTGTGCTCTGAAGTGAGAGGGAGAGCTTTACCTTGGCTCTGGAGGAACCAAAGCAGTGTCCTGCATCCTGCTCAGGGATCTCTCTGGCTCCTGAAGGAAGCCAAGAGGGATACAGGGGCTGCTCTTCTGCCTTGTCAGCTGCTGGCTTGGCTGTGCCCGTTGAGTAGCTGCAGTGTTAGGAAAGAAGGCTGGTTCTGGGTGACTTTATGGCTGCCCACAGATTTTGGTTAGGAGGAAGAAGGCGGCAGCGCAGCCTTGCCCCGGGTGGAGCCCCGGGGGAGGCGGCAGCGCAGCCTTGCCCCGGGTGGAGCCCCGGGGGAGGCGGCAGCGCAGCCTTGCCCCGGGTGGAGCCCCGGGGGAGGCGGCAGCGCAGCCTTGCCCCGGGTGGAGCCCCGGGGGAGGCGGCAGCGCAGCCTTGCCCCGGGTGAAGCCCTGCGTGCTGCTGCAGTCGTTGGCATATTTTTGTCATAGATATTTCCTTGGAAGCTGATGATCCACCACGGGGGCCAGAGTTGTAGAACTGTTAGTAACAGTTTCTCTCAATCCCACCTTCCCTCCCTGATCATCTTTCCTCTCCCTCCTGGTGAGTAATTGGAAGTAGCAGCACTCAGCAGTTACGAGACACCTGCGTGGCTGTGTCGCTGTCCCTCCTTACCAGCGCTCCGGCCGCTGCTGCTGGATGCCTTGAGCAGTAACAGAATGGAACCAGCTTTGTCCTCTTGAAGGCTGAATCTGGAGGTTACCAGTAATACTCCATCCAGAAATTTCAGCTGAGCTCATTTGATTTGCTGTTCCAAGTTTGCTGTTGTACGGGGGAGTTAGAGTGTACCCAGCAGGGGTAACCCTGGGAGAGTTTATATAACCTAATGGCTTGGTGAGCTTGCACCTGATTCATACTGGGAGCCACAGGATGCTGGGGGTTGGAAGGGAGCTCTGGAGACTCAGAGGATGACAGAATGGGTTGGAAGGGACATGAAAGATCCTCCAGTTCCACCCCCACTGCCATGGGCAGGGACACCTCCCACCAGCCCAGCTTGCTCAAGGCCTCATCCAGCCTGGCCTTGAACAGCTCCAGGGAGGAGGCAACCACAGCCTCCCTGGGCAACCTGTGCCAGTGTCTCACCACTCTCAGTGTAAAGAATTTCTTCCTCCTCTCCAGTCTCAATCTCCCCTCTCCCAGCTCAAATCCATTGTCCTCATCCTGTCACTCCCAGCCCTTGTCACAAGTCCCTCCCCAGCTCTCCTGGAGCCCTTCAGGTCCTGGAAGGCTGCTCTAAGGTGTCCCTGGAGCCTTCTCCAGCCTGAACAGCCCCAACTCTCCCAGCCTGTCCCCACAAGGGAGGTTCTTCAGCCTCTGATCATCTTGGTGGCCTCCTCTGGAGCCTCTCCAGCAGCTCCAGGTCCTTCTTGTGCTGGACACCCCAGAACTGGAGGCAGTGCTGCAGGTGGGGTCTCACGTGGAGTATTATGTGAGGTCTCCTGCAGAATGCCACCCCAAATAAGCTGGGTTGGTTGAGAGAGCCTCAGTAATCACTGTCTCTGTTGGCTGATCCTGAGGAAATAGGTTAGAAAGTACTTAAGAGCAGCTTGGCTGGTAACCTCCTGGCAGAGAGCAGCTGAGGGTGCTGAGCTTTTCCATGGCACAGCTGTTCTTAGAGGAGGAGATCCAAGCCCAGTGCAGAGGTTCAGAGCCTGCTTGGGAGGCAGCAATGTGGCTTCTGCCCTACAAATACCCCTGTAAATACAGGGGAAACAGGAGAATCCCAGTTCATTGTCCTCACAGGGAATGGAAGCATGCTCTGGTTAGGCTGTAGAGCTCTGGTGCTGAGTGACAGAGGTGGTTCCATTCAGCCCTGGTTTGGGGGCTGCAGGGATGGCTGCAGTGCCAGCAGAGATAGAGAATAATTTGGGTTGGAGAAGCTCTTAAAGATCATTGCCTCCAACTATTCCCTAACTCTGCCAAGGCTGCTGCTAAACCATGGCCTCAGCACCACAGGTCTGCCTCTTTGGAGCACCTCCAGGGCTGGGGATTCAGCCACCTCCCTGGGCAGCCTGTGCCAGGTTTTGAGAACCCTTCCAGTGGAGAAGTTTCTTCTAATGTCCAACCTAAACCTCCCTTGGGGCAACTTGAGGCCATTTCCTCTCATCCTGTCACTTGTTACTACAGCAATGAGGCTGACCCCAACCTGGGAGGTAGTTGTAGAGAGCCAGAAGACCTTCCCTCAGCCTCTTCTCCTGGCTGAACACCCCCAGCTCCCTCAGCTGCTCCTCCCCAGCCCTGTTCTCCAGCCCCTTCCCCGGCTTGGTTGCCCTGCTCTGGACCCAGCGCGGTGGCTGGGTGTCAGTTGTGCTGGCGCTGCCAGGCTGTGCCTGGGGCAGAGGCCATGCTGTGGCTGTGAGCAGCTCCCCTTCCTGGCTCAGATTGTTTATTCATCAGGCAGACTAATGGGAGGAAGGAGTGGGGCCGGAAGATGCAAATGTGCCAGAGGGAGGTTGCACGGCAACGCTCCCCACCCTGGAGGGGGAGCCAGGAATGAAGAGTGATGGAAAAAAGAGAAATGGGGGGGGGGGGGGGGTGGGAGGGGGGGAAAAGAGTGATTTGGAGGAAAAATGCTATCTCTGTAGTGACTTCATTGTTTCAGTGCCATCCCAGATGTGTCTCACAAGTCTGGCATTGTTTGAGCTTTCCCTCGCTGGGAGCCTGTCACAGGCCCTGCGCTGTGACTCCGCTGTGTGCCCAGGGCAGCCTGGCGCAGCCCCAGAGGCACAGGTTGTGCTGGCTGCTGGGGAGCCTGCACCTCTCAGAGCTGCTCACCACCAGGAACTGCTTCCTAACTGCTTAGAATCACAGAGTGTTAGGGGTTGGAAAGGACCTCAAAAGATCACCCAGTCCAACCCCCTGCCAGGGCAGGGCACACAGAACACATCCAGGGGGGTTGGAAAGGCTCCAGAGCAGGAGACTCCACAACCTCTCTGGGCAGCCTGCTCCAGGGCTCAGCACCCTCACAGGGACGAAGGTTTCCCTCCTGTTCCCTTGCACCTCCTCTGCTCCAGCTTGCCCCCATGCCCCTTGTGCTGCCTTGCCATCCTGAGCAGAGCCTGGCTCCAGCCCTGAACATCTTTATCCCCAGCCATGAGGGCAGCCCTCAGGCTCCCCTGCTCCAAGCCCCAGCTGCCTCAGCTGTCCTCACAGGGAGATGTTGCACTGCCTGCAGCAGCTCTGTGCCTCTGGGCTGGACTCTCTCAAGCAGTTCCCTGAGCTCCCTCTTGAGCTGAGGGGCCCAGAACTGGACACAATATTCCAGCTGTGGCCTCAGCAGGGCAGAGCAGAGGGCCAGGAGAACCTCTCTGACAGCCCTTCTAATCCACCCCAGGATGCCCTTGGCCTCCTTGGCCACATTGCTGGCTCATGGGCATCCTTCTGTCCACCAGGAACCCCTTCTGCCTTTCTTCACTGAAGAGACCCAAGAGACATCCTGAAGCCTTGTCCAGTCCACCCCTGAGAGATCAGTGTTCTTCTAACTGTCCCTTGTGTGTCTGGCTGGTGGCTGCCCTGTGCAGAC